>PVKW010002194.1:0-25264 GCA_004027895.1 Orientallactaga bullata
CTCTCTCTCTCATAATAAATAAACAAAATAAGTAAAAAGAAATATACATAATATACATTTATTTTTGCTATGTGACTGACAGCAAAATGGGCAAACACTTTAGCCTATTAGCTTTGGAATTCTTTACAGCATGACAATCCTGATTAAATATATATTTCCTAAGAAGGTATATAATCCTGCCTCTCTGTGAATACTGAAATATTATGGAAATTGCTGATAATACAGATAAGAATACATTATGGGAGCATAGCCTAGGAACTTCAAATGAAGATAAGGAGTAATTTCCAATCTTCTTTAAAAAATGAAAAGATTTTTTCCTGTTATTGTCATGAAATTAAATTTCATTGTGAAGTTCTCATTTTCATAATTAACAGGTTGCTTATGGGAATTAGAAATGAAAAGCTACCTACTATGAAGGTAGTGGCTGGTTTTCTGTATATTATAATTTTGAAATGATAAAAGAAGAATAACATTTCAAATGATCATTGTACACACCATGCTTATTCTGTGTTAGCCAACTCACACTCTCATGTACACTGAAACAGGACTCATACAGGAATATCCCTCGAGGCTCTAAAACCATCTGTCTCAGTTCAGGAACTAGAACCTTATGAATATGCCTTTGAATTTCTGGAAGAAGTCCAGAGGATGGGAAACTGGGCACCTATGGGACTTGAGATGTTTATAGGCTGAATAATCTCCCACTAAGATGTCGACCCTGCAGCCATCTGAAATCTATAAGCATATTATTTATATGGCAAAAGGGATTTTCAGATATGAAAAGGTTATAGGTCCTGAGGTGGGGAAAGTATCCCCTGTTATCTAAGTAGTCCCAAACTAATCATACACATTCCTGAAAGGAAAGGCTCTCTACTGCCTTTGTGGGGAGGGAGGGAAGAAGGAAGAGCAAAAGAGAGAGAGAGAGAGAGAGAAACTGTGATAGAGAACTAGAGAGGTAACTACATGAGAAGGACCCAACCATTGTTCTTGGATTTGCAGATAGAAGGTCATAAAGAAAGTGGGCAGCCTCTATATGCTGGAATAGTGAAGATATTATTCTTCTCTACAGGCTCCAGAAAGTAAATGAATGGGTCCCTGCTCACATCATGTTTTCAACCGAATGAGATCAGTGTGAAACTTCTGTTCCCTGGAACTGAAAAATAATGAAACTGTCTTGTTGTCTTTCTGCTATGGTTATATGATGAAGTGAGCCAGATTCTTCTGCAATGATTAAGCTTTCCCTGGAATCTGTAAGCCTGAAGTAAACCCTTTCCTCTGTTTGGGTGTTTGTTCTAGCAATAAGAAGGTAACTACAACAGAAAGTTATTTTAGTTTCCATGTTATTGACTAAATCATTGAACTATACCTAACTTGAGCATCACAGGAAAGGAGTACCTTACTCAGAATTAGTTCTGGAGCTCAGCTCTTAATTATATTGTGATTGTTAATCTTAATTGTCAATTTGATGGGAATTACAATTCCCTAGGAGACAAACCTTTGGGCTTCTCTGTAAGGGCATTTCTAGGGAAGTTTAACTAATGTGAAATGACCCACCCTTCATGTGAACAGTACAATTCCATGTTGTTATATGGCTTCCTGGGGACATGTAAACAAATGACTATTTACCCCAGATAAGGAATGGACAACAAACCAATGAAATGTTTCCACCCACCTCTATCTTAGTGAACCAGTGAGTTTATTGGAATTATTTACAGGATCATGCATCACTCAAAGGCAACTGACTACATCACTGAGAAACCCAACCCAGCATGGGTGATGACTCATGAAAGCTGCATCCCTGGCACACCTCTGAACAACTAACAGGCATCTTGGTTGGTTGGATAGTCTCTTCTCCCTAGCAATTACTTGCTGCTTTTATAACCTTGGAGAGGAACCTTATGAATCTTATAATGGTCATGAGCTTCCTGAGCCTTGCACATTTCACTTTTTTCTCTAGTATTATGGACCTCTCTACTCTCTCCAGGTAGGCATGTATCAATTCAGAGGAACTAGTTACACAGAACTTGGGTTGGTATCCTAAGCTGAATAAAAAGGAGAGAGTGGGGCATTGGTATTCCACTCTCTCTGCTTCTTGAGTGTGGATGCAATATGACCTGCTGCCTCACACTTCTGCCACCATGCCTTCCCTATCAGAGAGACTATACTCTCAGTCCATGAACCAAGATAAAACCTTCTTTAAGCTGTATTTGTCATGTATCTTGTCATATCAATGAGAAATGTACCTATTAAAATTACTTACTATGTATCATAATAATTAGAAAACCCTAGAGAGATGGATATTGGATTATCTGATAATCCCAAAGAATCTCTGGTTTCCTGGTATATATTTCGTTCTTTCTTAGTATTAAGCCACAATAACCTTAAAATATATTATTTAAACTAATCACTTAGTGAGAGCCCTGCAGAATAATTAAAACACTTAGTGGAACTCCAGAGAAAAGTTGGGGGAAGTGGGGAACACATTCATTAAGTATATCACAGGCTATAACCTTTCCCACCTTCTACATTTGGTAAAATTCAGACAAGAGCAGATCAGTACATTTCCAATGCCATGAATGTAGCAAGTGGTGGAACTGTGATGTAAACCAGAGCCCACTGGCATCACTGCTGTATTGTTCATAAGGCTAGAGGAAGTGGCACTGTGTGTGTACTTCAAATACATAGAAACGTTTCTCTTTTTTTAAGATTCTAGAAACAGAAATGGCAAATCCATCAATTCTATGGCAAGTTAATTGTGTAAATTTGTATAAAAGTTCAGGCTTTTTTTAATAAGTGAATATTGTAACTAATTCCTTAGGTGACATGTTTTAAAGCTGCATAATTTGTAAGGTATTTGTAAAAAGAAAGACTGATTCACGGCTGCTGAGATGGCTCAGCAGTTAAAGGTACTTGCTTACAAAGCCTGATGGCCTGGGTACCCAAGTAAAGCCAGATGCACAAAGTGACACCTGGGTCTAGAGTTTGTTTACAGTGGCAGAATGCCCAGGTGTGCCCATATTCATTCTCACTCTCTCGCTATCTCTTTCTCTGTCTCTCAAAATAAATATTTTTAAATATTTTAAATATTTTTAAAGATTGATGCAATGACTAATTTCAATGAATCCCGAAGAATTTGACAGACGAGACACTGAAGTATAACTCACTAATTGATGTTTTCCATGGGTAACATATATACATAGTTCAATCAAAACGTGTTTATGAATCCAAATAAAATTTTTTTCAACTTTCTGAATAAATCAGAATGGAGTCTGCTGGATGTCAGCACATTTTTTAATAGCTGAATCACAAGTTTCTCCAGAGTTGGAGCAAGCTTCCTCATTCCTGTAGGTCATTTTTGCATGCTATCTTGATATGAAACTCACTTTTAATTACATCTCATTGAAACAGGGTACAGAGAGCCAATTTTAGGGTCCTAATCATATAATTTGACTTGATTCCTATTATGAACTTGCAAGAAATTCTCCAGCACAAGAAATTATTTCAGGAGGCTGGAAAGGATCTGTACATTCTTATTGTTTTAATTTGCTCAAAATAAAATACAAATATGAACAAACATGTTTTACTTTCAAAATCAATTTTAATTCATTTTACATTATCTTTTAAAAATTAATTACTAATCATCAAGTCTAAAAGCATTCCTATTTTTAAGTTTTCACATTTAGTAGACTCTAATTCTTTTAATTGATTGCCTCTTGATTTAAAGAGCAAATACTCTCTCAAAATTCATTCATCTACTGGTTATATGAGCATCATATATTTGATGGTTTTCAAATTTTTACTCTTAAAATTACTGTCTCAATGTCCTCAATCACAAATACCATTTTCATCAATATACAGACAAGTTCTATCATTTGTCTTTTAAAAATCCCTAATATCAAATATCCCTATTACACCTATCCTACTTCTCAGCTCCCATTTCAGAAAAGTTGGAAAGGTCATTGTGAATATTTTCTGTATTTGTTTCCTATTCTTATTTATTTCTCATGCATTTTTGGTTTTACAAATGATCTGAAGCAAGTTTAAAGTAGGAGAACACTTGTACAAAATGCACAAAAATCTCTTGAATCAATCTCCTTCAACTATTCTCCTAATTGGTTATATTTGACTACATTGGTTCCATGTCTCTCTCCTTGTAGATATATACATTCCATTGTCATTACTATTTTTAATAACCTGTGATCAACCTACAAATATGTTACCCCTTTCTTCTTAATTACTTCAGTGTCCAGTTTCCAAAATTCCACCCCCATAGTCATCCAAAGCAGAAACACTGCACAGGTGCTTCACTAGAATCCAAATCATGAATCTCCATTTACGTTTTCTCAAAATGAATCCCAACGCACCTCATTATGCATTTAGCTTAGTTTGGTAGACATTACTTGAATGCCTAAAATGGAACAACTTGAGAAACTATAATAATAATAATGATAATCATCATCATCATCATATATAAACACAACATGTTTAAATACTATGTAATATTGATTCTAAGACACATTTTGTGGTCACCTTTACAAGTACTAGGAATACAGTTATTATTTCAGAGAAAATATTTAAATAAACTTAAATTATAGACATTTGGCCAGGTATAGTGGCACATGCCTTTAATCTTAGGACTCAGGAGGCAGAGGTAGGAGGATAGCTGTGAGTTTGAAGCCAGCTTTGGACTACAGACTGAGTTCCAGGTCAGCCTGGGCTAGAGTGTGACCAAAAAGGAGGGTCCCTTCAGAAAGGGGAGGACAGGAAGGAGGCTAAGGATGGTACCAACATGTGGTGTTTACACACTGAGTATGTACAAAACTAATACAGAAAATTTTAAAAAGTATTAAAGCCAAAAAAAGGTAATAAATGAAAAAACAGACATTTGTTCTGTACATTCCTAGTGGGTTACAACTGAAGGATCGAAAGAATCACGTAAGACTTTTTAAATTATTTTGAAAATTAGTATGGGGGATTGAGATGGAGTTGTTATATAGCACAAGCAGTCTTTAAACATGTGATATTTTTGCCTCAGCCTCCCAAGTGCTTGGATTGCAAGCCTAGCCAAGAATTATATTTTTTAATATATGTTATTTATTTAGGAGAGAGATTGAGACAGAGAGAAAGAAACAGAAATAAAGAGAGTGAATATGGGAGCATCATGTGTCTGGCTTCACGTGGGTACTAGGGAATTGAACCTGGGTACTCGGACTTTGCAAGCAAGTGCCTTTAACCACTGAGCCATCTCTACAGCCCTAAGAATTAACATTTTTAATGATAGCATTGGCATGTTTTTAAGACATTGTTGGGTATAAATTGTGAGATAAGAATAATGAATTATTGTATATGTAAAGATTTGGAGGAGAGATGTTGGGAGTCCAACATAGAACCATATGCATGCTAGACAAATGCTCTACCTTTTGCCACTAATGTGAGTCACTTTGTTAGTGTCACTGGGAGTCAGAACTTATGGATTTAGAAAAAGCATATACTGAAGTAAGATTGATGACTTAAAGTATATTACTAGAGCCTCGAATTTGAATGGGAAGTATTAGTGTGAACTCATGATACATTTTCTTTTAAAATGTGTACATATTTCTTAGCTTTGTCCTCTATAAGGCACCAAAAATCATTATGAACTCAAGTAGCATATGGTCAAGCACTATGGTTTAACTATCTAACAAACATTTCCCATTTAAAAAAATCAGTATTACATGATGCACTAAATTAGTTCTGGAAGTTCATAAGGTGAACCTTGAGGGTTTTGTTTTGTTTTGTTTTTTTTTTACCAGAAACAGGATGCTATCAAAGACTACTGGGATCATGTTTAAAAGATCCAACAGACAACCTGAAAGCTCAAATGCCCAAAATGGGACAACTTGAATATGTATAAGAAAAGTTAAATATACTCAAATACATAATGTTTAAATATTATGCTATAATGATTTATTATTATTATTATTATCATCATCATCATCCTTATTTGGTACCAGGGATTGGAACAAGGCCTTTTGCATTAAGCAATAATTCTGCCATTTCTCCACCAAGCTACACCCCAGCCCTGTTATAATGATTCTAAAATACATGCTGCAGTCACCTTTACAAGGGCTAAATATACATTTATTATTTTAATGCTGGAAAACCAAAGAAAACAATCAAAGGACTGTCTTTCCCATTTGTATATGCACTATTTCATTGAAAAGTCCATAAGCCAGGCGTGGTGGCACACACTTTTAATCCCAGTACCCAGGAGGCATAGATAGGAGGATCACTGTGAGTTTGAGGCTACCCTGAGACTACATAATGAATTCCAAGTTAGCCTGAGCTAGAGTGAGACCCTACCTAGAAAAAAAAAGTTCATTAAGTACAGACAATATACCATGATCATAATTCCTTCCCATGACTCCCGTTTCCCATCCCTCCTCCACTGAACCTCTTATTTCCAATTAGACTGTCTCCTATTTTGATGTTATTGTTATGCATGTCTTGTGCAGATAGTGTCAGACACTGTGAGGTCATGAATATCAAGGCCACTTTGTGTCTGGAGGGGAAGATTCTTTAAGAGAACTATTCCAGCTTATAAGTGAAAAAGTATCTTTGTTCTGCAATCTGTAGTTAAATATTGCATCTAGGCAATAATCACAAATGATGGCTAACATCATATGAAAGAGAGATATTCAGACACTATGTGTCCAAAGGGAAACATATGGCAATACTTGGTAAGTATTCTACCTAAAAGTAGAAAGAAAAAAAAAATCTTGAATAGTAACAAGGCCTAACAAACAATTTACAAGAAAGATTAGAGACAGAGGGACATGTTAAACAAAATGTTAGGGAGGATATCAGGAAAATTCAGACTGTAAGAAACTGAAAATCAAAAGATCCAAATTCTTCAAAAAAATTATAAGAAAATCAAAACAGCAGAAGGACAATATGTAGGTTGAAAAGCATGTCAACAAATTATAATGCATGAGAGTAAATTGGATTCTGAGTTGAAAAATCAATTTAAAAACAATAAATATTTAACAGCAATTGGAAAACTTAACTAGGAATGAGCATTTGAAAATATTTAGGAAAGCTCCTGCTGCGTTTTCTCAGGAGGCTAGAGTAGGAAGATTGCTTGAGCCCAGGAGGTCAAGGCCAGCCTAAGCAATATAAGAATCTTTCTTTTAAAAAAGGAAAATATTGGACTGGAGAGATGGCTTAGCAGTTAAGGTGCTTGCCTTTGAAGCCTAAGGACACATGTTTGACTCTTCAGATCCCATGTAAGCCAGATGCACAAGGTGACTCAAGCACGCTAGGTCTCACTCTTGCTCTATCTATCCCACTCTCTCATAAAAAGGAAAATATCAATTATAATTTAATATTTTTTATTTTAGAGAAAGAGAGTGAGAGGAGCAGAGGGAGAATTGGCACACCAGGGCCTCAGCCACTACTATCAAACTCCAAGGGCTTGCACCACCTAGTGGGCATATGTGACCTTACGCTTGCCTCACCTTTGTGCATCTGGGCTTACATGGGATCTGGACAGTTGAACATGGGTCCTTAGGCTTTACAGGTAGGGTTTCACTCTAGTCAAGGCTGACCTGGAATTCACTTTGTAGTCTCGGGGTGGCCTTGAACTCAAAGTGATCCACCTACCTCTGCTGGGATTAAAGGCGTGTGCCACCACACCTGGCTATTTATTTATTTATTTATTTATTTATTTATTTATTTATTTATTTCCTAGGTTGTTCTTGAACTCACTCTGTAGCCCAAATAGGTCCTGAACTTGTAATTCATCTCTCTCATCCTCACAAGTAGCTGAGATTATGGGCCTGAGTTACTAAACCTCAACTGAGTTGACTATGTACCTAAAAGATTTTTCCTCCTAGCAAGAAGTCTGGATATATGCTTGCATTGATTCAACTCCTTAAATATGACTTGAGGACATTCCTGCTGAACATTCCTGCTAGATATTCCTGTTGGACCACTTTTAGCAAATTCACGCTATGACTTCATTTGCCACAGTGTAGCTACAACTTTGGGCATCTACTACACATTCCAGCTACCACAATCCTCTCCTCTCACACTTGTCCTTTAAGAAACAGCCTTTACAAAAGGAGCTTCTTCTTTAGAACTCTAACTTACCTTCCTGTACACGTATTGAGGCATAACTGTGTCACATCCACCCTACACACTATATCGTAGAACTCTTGTACCTGAATCTTTTTAGTCCTCAGAGGAGTTCTACAAAGCAAAGCAAATGACTGGAATCATTTCTATGCTACTCATGAGGGACCAGAGGCTCACAGAGCAAGTACTTTGCTCAGATTTCTGATTAGAAGCTACCTAGGACATTAGTCTTCACTTCTAGCATTGTTCATAGCCATTTCTGTGGATCACCAAGACCACTATGGGAAGTATCAACAGGGAAAGGGACATAAGTCTATTGTTAGCCCACATAGTACTGTGTCTACTTCATGTCATGAGTATAACATATTTTGATTCTGGTCACTATACTGATGGTGGGAACATGTGGGCAGAGTTAGGGGAACAAGGGTGGCCCACAGAAGAACCATCCCCTGATAGTAGCTGGTACCAGTGTACATATTCTAATCATATGTCGTATATTATATCCCACTAACTCAGTCAGGCATTCATAGATAGTATGGAGTTTTTACTTGGGGGAAGCTTGGTAATTTCACTAGTCTCACTGCCATGCTCTCTGTATTGCCAACAGCATTCTCGTCCTTGTTTTACACAATGAATCTGATATGCATTTGTCTCTTGCATCTGGGGACATGACACACATTATGCTAGGAAATACCTATTATGTTTCTCATGTTTTCACTTCCTTTCTAGGAAATGGAGGGTGTGCCATCCATGGAGGCAAACAGTTCTTCAATTAAGAACTGTTTACTATTGGCCATGACAGTGTTTCACAAACCACCAAGATCCTGTGATGCCACCTCTTAAATGTATTCAATCACACTATCCTTTAAGGTAAGGGACTCATTAAGTACATCTCTTGACTTTCAAAATCACTGTATTCCATTCTTAAATGTATGAAATGTTTGCTTGTAGGTCAACCCCCTTTCACACAGAGGTTGTTTGTCTGCCTGTCTGTCTGTCTATATGTCTGTTTGTTTAGCATGCTTTGAAGACCATGGATAGGGATGAAGTATTCCATCATTAGCACCACTCAGGATCTATGCCTTTGGAGGTTTAAAAATATGATAAATTTTCTTCATGTACTCATTTATGTACTATTAAAAGAAGCTAGGGCACAACTAAATTATCAAAAGACCATAAAAGAGCTGGGCGTGGTGGTGTACGCCTTTAATCCCAGCACTCGGGAGGCAGAGGTAGGAGGATTGCCATGAGTTCAAGGCCACCCTGAGACTACATAGTTAATTCCAGGTCAGCCTGGGCCAGAGTGAGACCCTACCTCGTAAAACCAAAAAAAAAAAAAAAAAAAGACCATAAAAGAGCCGGATGTGGTAGCACATGCCTTTAATCCCAGCACTCGGGAGGCAGAGGTAGGAGGATCGCTGTGAGTTTGAGGCCACCCTGAGACTACATAGTGAATTTCAGATCAGCCTGAGTTAGAGTGAGACCCTACCTCGAAAAACAAAACAAGAGAAAACAACAACAACAAAAAAAAAACAAAAAACAAAACAAAACAAAAGACCATCAAAGAAATGAAGTGCAAAAAGAAATCCAAAAGTGGAAATCAAACATTAACATTTAGTCCAGGAACTGCAGAGTAAATCAGAAGTCTTTGTCTTTGGGCTGTTTCTTGGTTATTTCCATGTGATAATGTGATTTTTTTTTCTGTAAAATTATTCAGGAGGAGATGATTCATGTAAGCCTCTACTAGATAATAAAGGAGCCTTTTACTCAATGCCACAAATGTGAAAGAACTATAATTGGATATATATCATGTCAAGTGAAAGATATGATGACATTATTATATATCATAGTCTGACTGTGAACAATCTTTTATTTTTTAATCACATACTAAAACTGAGACAGTGCTTCAATATTGTCTGTGTGGACTTTTGAAGTTCAGCATTTGAAAAGAATATCTTGGACCAGAGATGGTTTAGCAGTTAAGGTGTTTGCCTACAAAGCCAAAGGACCCCGGTTTGATTCCCCAGGACCCATGTAAGCCAGATGCTCAAGGGGGCACATGCATTTGGAGTTTGTTTGCAGTGGCTGGTGGCCCTGGCATGCCCATATTCTCTCTCTCACTCTAAACTAAATTAAATTAAAACAGTTTTTTATTATTTTTTTGTTTACTTATTTATTCGAGAGTGGTAGACAGACAGAGAAAGAGGCAGACAGACAGAGAGAGAATGAGCACCCCAGGGCCTCCAGCCAATACAAACAAACTCCAGATGCATGCGCCACCTTGTGCATCTGGCTTATGTGGGTCCTGGGGAATTGAGCTTCAAACCAGGGTTCATAGGCTTCACAGGCAAGTGCGTAACCACTAAGCCATCTCCAGCCCCAAAAGGGTTTTTTTCTTAAAAAAAAAAAATCTTCATTACAGGGCTGAGCAATGTGTGTACAAAGTATATTTGCAAATTCTACTTGTTCAAAATTAATATAAAATAAAGGCTTTGCTGAAACCCCTGTTTTAGCATGAACCTTATATCAATATTGACTCATAAAATAAATTGTACAGATTTTAAGGGTAAGTGTGGGAAAAATATTTCCTTAAAAGTTAGATATATTTGCTATAAAACAACCTGGCTTAGTAGAGTACAAGATAGGACTGTGTGAGAAGCCAATATTAAATATTCTACAACATGCCATAGTGCAAAATTGTAAGCTGCTATCTCTGTAATATAACTTAAAATTGTCCCCTTTCTGTTTTCTATTATGTGGCATGTTCATTCAGGTTTTTCTTGTTTCTTCCTTTTCCCTTGACTTTGGTTATATACATGTCATTAACACACATCTTAGATACTCTGAAAAGGTATCTCCTATATTCTAAGGCAAGTTCATATTCCCAATCCAATGGAAATAGTGGTGTCCCTGAGGAGAAACCTTAGGTCAAATTCTCCTCCCTCTCAATTATCAATTATGAGTAGATATTGTTAAAAACCTATAGAAAAAACTGGAAATATGCCAATAGACTCAACAGAAAATATAGAAACACATTAAACATGAAACTGGGGCTTGGGCCAATGGGAACATAGTCTAATGTTCATGTTTGATAGAACTTCTGTGGTTATTAAATAGTTTTATTTTTAATGGATATGATATTATAACTGTCTCATGTAACTTTATAGCCCAATCTAACTAAAACAAGTGTTATTTGTACTTCCAAATGTTTATAAGTTAACTTTATTTATAAAATATATTTTATTTAATTATTTGAGAGTGTGGGCACATGGGCACTTCAGGGCCTTGTGCCACTGCAAATGAACTCCAGACACATGCACCACTTTTTGAATCTGGCTTTATGTGGGTACTGAGGAATCAAACTGGGGATTGCCAGTCTTTGCAAGCAAGCACCTTTAAGCACTGATCCATCTCTCCAGCCTAAACTTTATTTTAAAAAAGAACATATTCTTGTATTTCCATGAACTAAAATCAAGATACTGTGAAAGAGGGTTTAGTTTGAGAGATATATCTTACAAGAACAAGAACCGTGAACTTAGCAGTTACTAAAAGCACTAGAAATTTTTCTAGGTACCAGAGAAAGATACTTAAAATGAGAAATGTGGTGTGCTAGTATCTACCTATTTCCTCTTTTGCCAAAGTTCACCCTTCTTTCCTTCTTAGGTTTTTGCTGAAGTGCAGAATAAGTTAGCCCATTTCTTTGCATTTCCTCAGATTTGTCCCATAATAACCACCAAAATAAAGGAGGAATCTTGGGTGAAAGGTTGCTGGAAGCCAATTGAAGAGAGACACTTATTGAGAAAGCCTGAAGTACAGTGTTCAAAGTGTGTCCTCTGCACACATCAAGACTTAGGGAGGTTCTGCATCATGTTGTCTGCTAGGAGTTTGAGACGAACCTCTTGAAGATAGTTAAGTTAATGTAGTCTGAATCAGAGATAGCAGGGAATTATGGATGAACACGCCTTTGCATATGGCCTTATAAGTATTTGGATACACTAAGGAAAATAGCACTCTGATTATGAATATCCCTAATTTGGAGTATTCAAGAACAATACCACCAAGTATAAAACAAAGTCTTCAGGAAGTTAAAAAGAAATGCTACTATGTGTTTATATCTACCGGTTTGTACAACTATTTTGTTCTTGTTTGTTTGGGACAGGTTCTCACTTATACAGCCCAGCTAGCCTTGAACTTGCCGTCCTCCTGCCTCATCTTGACAAGTGCTAGGATTATAGGCATATGTCACAATGTCAGGTTCATATCTACTGTCATAAAAGTGTCAAGAGTCTGGGGTCTCCAGCCACCTGGATAATTTGATTCTTGGTGAATTGCAAAGAATTTGTTTCTAAAATTGACTTCTAAAGATTTATGTCCTTCTCTCTGGGGGTTATGTGTATGTGTCATGTGAGCACGTGCACACACACACACACACACACACACACACACTATTTGGGAAAGTTTTTAACAAGAAAATGTCCAAATTGCATGGAGATAACAGTTCTGCCCCAGCTTGTGTTTTATCCTATCCATGAAAGATACATACAATGATGTTGTTAGTAGATTACTAAAATAACAAAACCACATTGATGTAGCATCAAAAGATGTTTTTTACATGACTGCCAGGAGTTAGGCATGGTGATTCATGCCTATAATCCCAGCACTCAGGAGTCTAAGGCAGGAGGATCACCATAAGTTTGAGGCCATCATGGGCTACCTAGTGAATTTCAGGCCAGCGTGGGCTAGAGTAAAACCCTGAGAAAAAAAGGGAATGCCAGGGCAAAACTTTTATGGAGCACTACACTGTCCTGGTTCCTGTAAAGTTCAATAAACAGAAATAAGAAAAGGAACTCTTCATGATGAGACTAACATTCATGATTTGAGGCACATGTCTGTGAATAAGGTTAGCCGATGCAAGACAAACCAATCATGTTTTCATGTGGATGTCCGGATGTATAGAGGATATAAAATAGACCCATGCTACTGATGCTTTGACAATGATACACCCAGGAGGTTCGTGGTACACAAAGAAAAGAACCATAGGGAAGAGGACCTTGCTTTTGCCTGAGGATGGCCCAGGGTTTGGGGATAGTAATTTCCAGACCCATTCAATCAACTGAGTATGAAGTTTTGTTTTATTTTAAGTTTCTTATTCTAAGTATATTGCGGTGCCTATGAGAAACTGAATTTTCACACTCTGGCAATGTTTACACTAAGCCACGATCCACTTATCACAACAGAAAAATTCTTCAGCTGTCAGCAGTTATAAGGGTAATAAAGTTATCCTCCTGGTAATAAATGTAGCCACTTTAGAAACTACAATTGGCGTTTTCCTCCAGTTGTCCAGAGAAAACTCTACTGCCTGACCCCAAGAGTGGATTATAATCACCTTGAGGCACTGAATGGTAGAAGAGTGAACAAGAATCATTTCCCATGTGAGGACCCTTATTAACCTTTATGATTTTTAAATGACTTATAGTCCCATTAAGTATTTACCTTCATAATAGTTATACTCGTTATTGTATTGTACCCTGTACTTGAAAAGTTTCATAGTGAAAGAATACCAAGGCACATTAAAGGTGATGGAGTACACATAAGACTCTAATCAACATATATGACTCAAAACTCCAGTGGATATGTGTAATTTGGCCATGAGTGACATTATAGGACCTGACTGAATACAAGTGAGATTATCTGGACCTTTCATTTTCAAATCCACAACTTGAGGTAGAAGAGCTCCTTTATTTTTATTTATTTATTTGAGGGGGGGGGAGAGTAGGGGCATAACAGGGCCTTCTGCCATTGCAAATGAATTCCAGACACATGCACCACTTTGTGCATCTGGCTTTACATTGGTATTGGGGAATCAAACTCCCATCATCAGGCTTTGACAGCAAGCACCTTTAATTGATGAGCCATTTTTCCAACCCCAAGAGCTTCTTTTTTGATTGGACCATTTTTTTCTAAAGTTGAAATTTTCCTTTAGTACAAATTTGTGTGTTTTTGGTATATTCCTCATTAAAAGCAATTAATGGAAGAGATTTTTAAAGCCCGAGTAGTAAATGCATTTAATTACTTGAGAAAATAACCTAATGAAATAGTATTATATACAAATTTAAACATTATTCAAATACATTTCAAATACTGAAGAGTTTCAAATAGAATGTTTTATTCACATGTTAGTTGTCTTCTGTAACATATACATACACTGACACACTTTGATTGGTCTACATGGAACAAGAGGTGTCTAAATATTCTAAAGGCAAATTAAAAATATATTAATTTTTCATTATTATAGGCAATTGCATACACATCACTTACAAAGTTATTACTGATCTGTCCAAGGAAGCAAAGTGGTGTAGGAGGAGGAACCTTGAGGATGAATTCAACAGTGACATAACTGAGATCTCAACATGAGAAAGCTGATAAACCATGGACTTTTGCTGTGAAATTTGAAAAATATGGGTAAAAGTCTATCATTGAGAAGTAAATAAAAACACAACAATGAATTTGTGCAGTCAATTTTCCCCACAGTATTGTGCAGAGGCATCAAGGAAATTTATTAGTCCTTCTCTGGGACAAGTTTCAGAACTTTTCCAATTGCAATGGTCTTACCCTCATCTCTTAAAGTAAAACGACCCATCTGAGGAAAATCTTTAAATGTCTCCATGCAGATAGTTCCTGCTGTCCTTAATCGGGCAATACACACTTGATCTTGTTTCACAAAGCGGGGCCGTGTCTTACTTTTCTCTCCTGATTTTTTGTCTATCAAGGAGATTAAGGCTGTTATCTCAACTTCCTCTATACAGGTATGAATGTGAAGCACCGCGTTATAACCTGGACAGATGATAGATTTGTGCTCAATAATCACTATCTGAACATCAAATGTACGTCCAGAATGGCAAAGATTACTAGGGGAGCAAAGTATGAAGCCTGGAAGAATCTCTTCTTCTTCAATTCCCTTCAGTCTGATTTTGAGGTTTTCACCTGGGGCTACAAAATCAGTTTCAGCATCATCAGAAAGTATTCCTAGAACTTCCACATGGTGCTTGTTTGGCATCATCACAAGCTGCTGGCCTTTGAAAATGGACCCTGATTCCAGCTTTCCCAAGACCACAGTGCCCATATCCTTGTACTTATCCACAATTGGCAACCTAATCGGTCCATCAATTGATCTGTTGAAGTTTGGCATATTGTCCAAATATGCAATAAATGGTAGTCCAGTGTACCAAGGACAGAAATCAGATTGCTCTTTAATATTTGCTCCAGTCAGTCCTGAGCATGGCATAAAGTGAATGTCCTTTTTTGGACTGAAGCCAACTTTTTTCAAAAAGGGCACCAGTTTTTCCTTACATTCTTCATATCGCTCACTGCTCCAATTTACTGTGGGATCATCCATTTTATTAACAAGCACTATTAAATGTTTTACCCCTGCTGTTTTGGCCAACATTGCATGTTCTCTTGTCTGTCCACCTTTTTCAAATCCAGTTTCAAATTCTCCTTTCCTGGCAGAGATTACTAGTACAGCCAAATCAGCCTGAGAAGCACCACCAATCATATTTGGGACAAAACTCTTGTGACCAGGGGCATCTAAAATTGTGAAATGCTTCTTTTCTGTTTCAAAATAGGCACGACCCACCTCTACTGTTTTACCCTTGTCTCGTTCTTCCTGATTTGTATCTAAGGCCCAAGACAAATACCAAGTTTCTCTATTCTTCTCCTTAGCTTCTCGTTCATATTTCTCAAGTGTCCTTTTGTCAACCATTCCAGTCAAAAACATTATCTGTCCTCCAATGGTTGACTTCCCAGCATCTACATGTCCAATGAACACGACATTTACGTGTTCTTTTTTAGGAGCACCTGATATGACCATAGATTTTGATTTCCTTATTTCCTCCTTTTCCTCCATCATTTCCTTGCCACTTTCTTCTGAGTCTCCAAACGAATAACCCCCAGGCTCTGCTTCACTTACTTCATTACTGTGCTCCCACGATTCTTCTAGGACCATCTCCACCTCTCCATTTTCTACAACAGGTTCTGAAAGTTCCATGGTGACAGCTGAATTGGAAGCAACACAAGACAGTAAGCGTTTTAGCTTTGGAAGGTTCCACAGGTGCCCCCCCACCCCCGACCCAGCCTTTTACCTTGAGAGTCTCCTGCACTGGTGACGGTTTCATCACTGCTGAAAGAGCTGGCTGGCGGGGTGGGCAGCTGGGCCCAGCCCGGTGGGAAGGATGACAGGAACTCTGGTGCGCTCACGTTAGGCACGAATGGCTTGGCGTTGACGTTGAGGTGTTGGCTGAAGGCCGTGCTGAGATGCTCGCGCTGCGCCTCCGCCTCCACGGAGGAGAAGGCATCTCCGCTGGGGGCTGAACCCGGGTCTTCCATTTCCACCTGGTCCCAGCAGTCGGGAGCCGAGTCGCTGCTGCTGCCGCTGCCGGGATCCATCGTCTGCGGACCTGGGGTGCGGGCGGGAGGGGGCGCGGAACACAGAACAGAAAGAGAGGATTATGCAGGCGGAAGTCAGTCATAAACGGTAAGGGGCCACAGGATAGCAACACGAACCTTAGCGGCAACGTGGAGGTAGCCAAGCGCAAATGCTGCATTCGCAATTGCGGCGGCGGCGGCAGCAGCAGATATGGCCGCTCAGTTCTCTGCTCTGGTGTGTGAGCGGATCTCCTCCCCCAAACCCCAACCACTTCCGACTCCTCCACCCCCGACCCAAGCTGGTGGTGAATTGACCCCTCGCTGCCATCCGTAGGTTGGTTGGCTTTTAGTTCTGAGACAAGGGCTAAGTCCCAAAGTATATTTTTTAAAAACAAAATTTTCTATTTACTTGTGTTCACACTGCGAGAGTTATGTGAATACAGTCCAGTGATTTAACCTTACACAGACACGACTGACTTAAAATTCTATTTAAAAATTCAAGCCAAATGAAACTTCCGTTGAACAAATGGGAGCAACCTGTTCAGCAACCTAAGGAAGACTAAATAGGCAGGATCTCATGAGATAGATGAAGTCGTAGCTGAACTTAATAAATGCAGCTTAAGATCACGTATTAATATGAAAACCAATGGGTTTGTTCTTCCCATTCCCATTGATCCCCTATTAACCTGTAACCTCTGCTGACAGCTCCTTATAATACTATAATAGGGTTACAAGTAATTTTTTTTAATATTAAGTGTCTTGGCTGTCTGCAGAATTTGCAAGGAAAGCCTTGTCCTATGAAACTATCCAGTGGCTTCATATGCAAGTGCCTGAACAGTGCCTGGCCTGCCAGTCTATTGACTTGGGCCATTTGTGTTTATCCAATCAACTGTATTCTGGACACCCTGCTTTATTTATCAGCATGTCTCCAAGAGTACACCCTGGATTCACAAACCAGGGTTTTCCTACTTATCCTAGGGGCCCAAAAACCTCCTCACTTTTCGTACTGGGTCTGCTCTAAGAAACAATGCCATGTTGGACCCTTCTCCAGTTAATGAGAATGGCAATGCACTGACTGTAAGCTCCATTAAAGCGATTAAGAACTCTGTGGTGGATACAGTCTTTAAGGCCCAAATCAGTAGAGTATCATCCCTGAGAAGAGTCATATCTGGGGCTGGAAAGATGGCTCAGCACTTAAAGGAATTTGCTTGCAAAGCCTGATGAGTGGAGTTAGATTCCCCAGTATCCACATAAATCCAGATGCACAAAGTGGCAAGTGTGTCTGGAGTTCATTTGCAGTGTCAGGAGGCCCTATAATGCACATTCTCTCGTATTCTCTCTCTCTCTATCTCTCTCTCCTATCTCTCAAATAAATAAATATGAAATATTTTTTTAAAAGAGAGCCAAGTCCTAAATGAGCTGATTTGTAAATTGTTTTTTATTAGTTATCTATATAATGTGTATTCAGCCATGATGGTACCATAGTTAGCCTTCTCCCTGTCCTCCCCCCTCAGGGATTGTGGGTCTTGCATTGTGGGGATAGCTATCGGTTATGGGGGTGAGGCAATGTTTTTGTGCATAATGACCCAAATTGTGGCTCTAACAAACTGAGGGGGGAGGCTGGGGGATAATACAATTTGTTAGTACAAGATGGAGTCATAGACATGCATTTCAAGTAAGTTCAATATAAAGCAAGATATTATAAAACCAAGTGACTATTAAATTGAGAATTGTGTTCTCCACACTCTATGGGCAGGATTTTTTAAAAGACCCTTGAAGTTTTTCAGTTTTTAGTTGTCACTATTTTATTAGCTCTATTCTGTTCCCAAACCTTTAAATTTCAAATACCTTTTTTTGCTGTAGGTAGTGGTCTAATTATTTATGGTGAAATAAAGGGAATGAATAGGAAAAACTGAGAGGGAAATGTATAGCAAGTCATTTAGACAATACCCCACACACATGCTGGGACCTTTCCTGGAAGTTTTGTGAACCTAAAATACGCTTGCTAAAATATGTCTAGGGTAATTTGCCAAGGTTTAGATAGTTGTATTCACATAATGCTATTCATGCAAAGAAATAGGGCAGAACTGAAATTTTACCTTCTCCCGAGTTGACTACATCACTCATTAAAATGCTGCCATAATTGTTACTGGGTGATATCTCTGTTAAAGAAAGAGAATGTTCTGTTTTTAGAAATGAGAAATAGTGAGTGGATGCCCTCATAATCTATTATTCTTGTGGTTAAGAGGGAGGCAGGTCAATGAGGATGGAGGGAGGAAAGGAGAGAGAGATTTAACTAGGTTATACTCTGAGAAATTGATGCTGGATAAAACTCTTTTGTTTTGTGAGTGGACCCTGGACTCCAGTGTCTCTGCCTAAAACATTAAAGGTCTCATCAGTAAACAAAAGTATTCACTATATTTTTTTGTATAGATAATATCCAGCCATTGATTGATTCAATATTTATTGCTTCAAAAAGCTTTTTATTGTAAAGACAAAGAATTGTTTGAAATAAATTTGGAATTCTTAACTTATGAAAAGGAAGCATAGCTAATCCAGCATTTAAATCAATAAATAGAAATTTATATCACATGTGATGCTGCATGCTTATTATCCCAGCATTTAGAAGATCAAAGCCAGTTTAGGCAACATAGTGAGTTCAAAGCTTCAAAGCTATACTGGACTATATGAGCTCCTATCAAAATAAAGAAAGGAAGGGAAGGAGGAAGGAAGGAAAAAAGGGAGGAGGAGAAAAATGGAGGGAAAGAAGAGAGGAAGGGAAAGGAAGGAGAGAGAAAAGAAAAAACTTTGCCAGCCAAATCAGAAAGGCTCCCTGTGCCTCAACAATAATTAAAACTTTCTTAATATTTTCAATATACATTTACAAATAAAATTTCCCTACTCTCTCATAAATACTAGGGTTGACACAAAATACACAGTTTCACATCAAAGGGAATAAGGGATAGCTTATATTGGAGCTAAATATGAGTGACTATGCCCAGGAACAGAGATTGAGATTATTGCAAATTCCAGGTTCCAATGTGTTAACAATTTCATGAAGCTTTTATAGTTACAGAACAAAATAAGGTCATATGCTAAGGCACTTTTCAAATATATTGGTGGAAACATCAGGTAGGTAGGTTATAGCAAAGTAAGGAAATCTCTGCTATTTTTCTCAGATGCTGTCTTATCTTTCAGATGACCTTTTTATCTTTCAGGATAGTAGAAGCTAGGGGATGAGTTTATACATTTAAAAATGATTTACTTTGGTCATAGGATGCCAAGTCAGACACAGAGGTGGATGTTAGTTGGTCATCAAAAGGGGTATGATAGCCCATGATAATTTGCCTATGGACCTGCAACATTCCAGTCTCTCTGCATTGAAATTCTAATCATTCTTTCAGGGTAGTCCAAGTAGATACAGTTTCTAGGAATTTTGGTTCACACTAATGTTTTCACCGACTCCAGATCCGATCTGGGCTCATGCATCGCAATTGGTCAAGATGCCAAGTAATGATCTATAAAATTCACCCTCTCTCCCGCATTCTTGAAATGAGTCTTGTAGAGTGTCTCCTACATGCTGGATTTGCTAATTTCTCTTCTTTAGTGTTGTTTAACACACTACTGTGTTTCCTGCCTTTCTTAGATGTGTTCATCATATTCCAAAGGCAGTGCTACATAAACTCATAAGAAGAACCATTCTGTGTAGTTGTCTCACCCTGTGTCATTTGAGAGTCAAGATGGAAATGCTTGAACTCTGCAAAACCTTCTTCATTTCTTAGATGGCAATTTTCTGCTAAAAAATTTTCTTTTTCTACTGAAAATTCTTTGCATCCAACTGTTTGAGTTTATATACCAAATACAAGATAATTGTTTCATAGCTGCCTTCATGCACCCAATGTCAAAATAAAGAACTTATTTGATGTCATCATCTTTTTCTCCTATTATGACATCCAATTAAAAGAGACACTAATGGAGAGAGGGAGGGGATATTATGGAGAGTGGAGTTCTGAAGAGGAAAGGGGGAGGGGAGGGAAATATAATAGTTTATTGTCTGTAAGTATAGAAGTTGTTAATTAAAAACAATAAAAATAACTTATTCCCTAGCAATTCAATTTCTAAGAGTATATAATTTATTTATTCATTTATTATTTTTGATGTTTTCAGAATAGAATGTCCCTATGTAGCCCAGGCTGGCTTCCAATACATGATCCTCTTGGTCAACCTTCATAGTACTGACTAGGGTTATAGGAGTATGTCAATAATTTTTAATTGACAAAGATTATATGTATTTATAGTACATATATCATGTTTTAAAATAGGAATTATACATTGTAGAATAGCCAAATCAAGCTAATTAACATATACATTATGTTATATACTTATGTTTGTTTGTCCAGCAATTTTCAAGACCTAGAATTTTATGATGGCAGAAATTATGTCTGATTCTTATAGCGCTACTGTGGACTCAAAATGTGATCACATTTGATATCATTAAATACATTTTCTACAATTATTTGTTCATGTCTGGTTTTGTTTTTTGCCTGTACTGTAGGCCAGCCCAGGGCCTTGGGTATGTTTGGCAAGTGTTCAGCCACAGAGTATAGGCCTAGCTGCCCACTTCCTTATTATTCTTATTGTCAAGCAAAATTTCCATCTATGATGTAAACTCACAATTTACATCTGACTATTAGATCCAGAGACCATGATTATATTAAATTATATTATTTACTTTTCTCACCACTATGACAAAATAACTTACAAGTTAAACAATTTAAGGGAAGAAGAATTTATTTTGGCTTAGGGATTGAGGATGCAATTCATGATGAAGGTTTAGAAGTGGCCTGAACCAGTACTAACAAGAGTGTGAGGTTGCATATCTCATGTCTCTATGGACCAAAAAGCAGAGATTAGATAGGAAGCAGAAGGGGAGCTGGGCTTAGGGCTTTAAACACAAGGCTCATGCCCTCCTTCCCCACTGCAACTCATTTCTTCTATCTAGGGCCCACATTCTAAAGGTTCCATGACCTCACCCCAAAGTTCTAACTATCTGGAGACTAAGATATAAAATATACAGGGGCTGGAGAGATTGCTTAGTGGTTAAGGTGCATGCCTGCAAAGCCAAAGGACCCAGGTTCAACTCCCCAGGACCCACATAAGCAAGATGCACAAGGGGGTGCATGCATCTGGAGTTCGTTTGCAGTGGCTGGAGGCTCTGGTGACCCATTCTCCCATTCTCTCTCTACCTGCCTATTTCTGTATATCTCTCTCTCAAATAAGTTTCTACCTGCCTATTTCTGTATCTCTCTCTCTCTCAAGTAAATAAAAATAAAATACTTTAAAAAATATATAAAATATCCAAACCATAATACAGGAGTTTAGCAAAGGTCTACAAAAAGTATGCAATGATCTTTTTCTTGAAACATGATCCCTATATGTAGCTCAGGTTTGTCTCAGAGTCCAGGGTCTCCTGGAACTTGTGATCCTCTTGCCTCAGCCTCTAAATTGCTGGACTTACATATGGGAGAGAGCATGACTAACCATACTGGATTATTTTACTATAATATTATACTTTTGCCCATTTCTCTACTAGATATCTAAAGCTGGCTTTAGCACTGGACTGTAATTAAAACCAATTAAACCAATTAAAAAAAAAAGAAAGAATTGAAAAAATAGAAAGAAAAAGGGAAAAAACTTAAAAACACACAAACTTCCACAGTGTGACAGTTTAGTCTGGAAACGCAATAACTATACACATATAATACCGATGTGGCTCTGTTCTTTACTGGATCTTTCTACTTTACTGAGGAGCAAGTGACCACAGACAAGCTCATGCACTTATCTTTTATAAAGCATTGTTCTTAACCATTTAATCTGTTGAGAGATGCTGATATGATTCTTACTTTAGCAGTTACCATGCTTTTTTTACATAGAGTTCTGGTTTTATTTGTTGTTTTGCTCTGTATTGGAAACATAAGTAACATTTTCTACATTATTTTCAGTCAAGGGTTCTGGTATAGTTTCTTTATAGTAATATGCACATTGTACTCTGGAATCTGTCTCCTTGCCATGAAGAAAAGCGAACTTTTTGGTTCTTTTCAATATGAGTGATTATATTAAAAGTGAGTATACTTAGGAGACAGTGGATAAGCTTAAACAGGATGTAAATGAAGCCCATATACTTGGGTACCAGGTGCTTCTTTCTCAGGTTCACAAAAGTAATCCTTCGCCACTGAACTCCATTCTCTCAGGTGGCTCAGTGAAGGCTAGCCAATCTGATGCACATATAGGCAACATTCCTGTGGATAGGCATTTGTAAACAGACAATGCCAACCCCATTAGGTTTCCAATGAGATAGACCAAATCTTGTAGAAACTTCTGACTTGAACTCTCTAGCAAAGTACCTGCAATGGCCAAAAGTGTCTGGATGGTCTCCAGGCCATCATACACACCATTATTGTAGGAAAGATGGGAATGGCATTGCCTGTCATGTACAGGATGAAGAGGTTCATGGGAAGCTGTTTGAGGGAACCAAAGGCAATATTCCAGCAGTGCTTCTCCACCAGGATCCAGTATGTCTCTTGCATGTTGGTATCAGGCACTTGTTTGTTCAAGTAACAGACTGGATACAATGAATCTCCCTGTCTACTGCCCCAGTCACTTCTGTCCCTGTACACTTCTCCCCACCTGCTCAGTTGAACCACTGGCCTTGGTTGATCACTAGGGCCCCCTGGGCTGTCATTACCACAGCCTCTGGCTAAAGCTGCCAAGGTCCTGATACCCAGGGGCACCAACCACAGGCTCTACCACCATCACATCCACAGCTTTGTTCCCAGATTTATCTTTTGACATACAAAATTAAGTTGCTCACATTGCCATTAATTTTTGCTTGCTCTGTGCTTGCTTGCCCACTCACTGCTATTGCTCTATTTTCCTGAACCTTTCAAATTCAAGTTTCTACTTTTTTTTTTTAAGCAAATCTCATGCTCATTATATGTTGTAAAAACTGAAACATTCCAACCTTTAGAGAGGACCATTAAGGCTCATAAGACTTAGGAAGTAAACAAAGCTCACAAGTCTGGGGAAGTGTTGCAGTTACCTTCTGGTTGCGGGGATAAAACACCAGACCAAAAGCAACTGATGGGAAGAACGTATTTATTTTGGCTTACAGTCTTGAGGGGAAGCTTCATGATGGCAGAGGAAAGCATGGCATGATCAGAGGCTGGACATCACCTCTGCTATAGCAAGTGGAAAACAGCAGCATAAGAATGAGATGAGCTCTGGCAAAGGAGAGCTGACTATAATTTCCCAAAGCTTGCCCCCAACCACACACTTCCTCTGGCAAGGCTCCATCTTCCAAAATGCTATCACCTGGGGATCAAGCATTCAGAATAAATGAGTTTATGGGGGACATTGAATTCAAAGCACTATAAGAAGCTTCTGAAACATAAGATTCACAAGGCCTGTCCTAGGGATTATCCAAGCAGCAAACAATTGCTTAGAAAAGGAATAGACATGCTACCTATAAGTTCTGCAGTGAGCTCTAAGTGTTGCAGATTTTCACACTGTCAAGTTCTTTGTCAGGTGACCACACACACAAAAAAAAATTAGGCACATGGATGACAAGGAGTAAGTAAAGCAAAGGAATGTCAACACAAAACACAGCTCCTGGGCTGGAGAGATGGCTTAGTGGTTAAGGCGCCTGCCTGCTAAGCCTAAGAACCGGGTTTCAATCTCCAGGTCCCACGTTTAGTGACACAAGGGTGCAATGCCACACTTGCCCACAAGGGGGCACACACATCTGGATTTCTTTCACAGCAGCTGAGAGACTGCTGGCGTGCCCATTCTCTATCTGTATCCCTCTTCCTCTCTCTCTGTCTCTCTCTGTGTCTCTCTCCAAAAATTAAAAAAAAAAAAATAAATAATAAAAAAACAGCTCCTACCTTAAAGGGAATAAGGGAGAGTTTATTTTAGGGCCAAATATGTGTGCCATGGCCCAGAAACACAGATTTAGTTACCCTAAATTCCATGTTCTAAAGTGTTAACAATTGTGTTAAGTCTTTAGAGTTATAGAATAAAAGAAAGTTATAAATCAAGGTACTTTTCAAACATGTTGGTGGAAACATCAGGTAGGCAGGTTACAGTAAAGTGAGGAAATCTCTGCTATTGGTCTCAGATGCTATCTGATGACCTTCTTATCTTTCAGGTTTATGGAAACTAGGGAATTATTTTACACACTTCAAACATGATTTATTTGGTCACAGGATATTAAGTCAGACACAGGTGGATATTAATTGACCATCAAGGAGGACAAGATAGTCCAAGATAATTTAGCTATGGACCTGTAAAATTCCTATCTCTCTACCTTGAAATTCTAATCAGTTGATAGTCTTTCAGGATAGCAGTATTCTGGAAACTTTAGTTCACAGTTCCCCTATTGAACAAGCATCACTTTGTGCATAAAAAGAGCAAATATTAAATATTTTATAAATATTATAAATATTTTATATCCCACATTTCTAGGAAGGGTCATTCCTAGAATCTGTATATATGAGCTTTGTAGTAGGCAGGAAAAGGATCTTTAGGAGAGAACGATAGATGGTAAATGTATTAAAAAAGAAACTCCTAGCTGGGTGTGGTGGCACACGCCTTTAATTCCAGCATTCCTGTGGCAGAGGTAGGAGGATCCCTGTGAGTTTGAGGCCACCCTGAGATTACATAGTGA
>PVKW010002194.1:25364-123621 GCA_004027895.1 Orientallactaga bullata
GCAGAGATAGGAGGATCACTGCGAGTTCAAGGCCACCCTGAGACTACATAGTGAATTCCAGGTCAGCCTGGGCTAGAGTGAAACCCTACCTCCAAAAAACGAAAAACAAACAAAGTTAAAACAGCATGTGAAGTAAGCAGGCACTTTAGCCAAGCCAAAATTATATGTACATTTAAACCAAATTGACTATGTTTCTCCCTGTATTTGTAATTATATGTACTCTATGAAATACTTTATTTGATGTTTGGAATATTTAAAAGAGTTTGTGTTTGGATTCCAATTTTTCTTTTGACCAGTTTGCATCCATAGCAATAAACTCTTGTGGAGTGACAAGCTCTAATTTTAGGAAATATTAGTCTTTAATATATAAATTATTGTGCTTTTTTTTTTCAGTTAGGGTCTCGCCCTAGCCCAGGCTGACTTGGAATTCACTATGTAGTCTCAGGTTGGCCTGGAACTCATGGACATCCTCCTACCTCTGCCCCTTGAGTGCTGGGATTAAAGTCATGTCCCACCATGCATAGCTCAAATTAATGTAACTCTTATCTGTAGATAATAACTTGGTTGTCCCCATTATTTTAGTATTGTACCAGATTCCAATGTAGGGAAGTAAACAGTAATATTACAGAGGAAATCAAATGACAATATATTATCTTTTTGTAAAAATATTTTTTTCCATGCAGAGAAAGCGGGTGGAGAGAAAAAGAGAATATGGGTGCTCCAGGGCCTCCAGCCACTGCAAAAGGCCTCCAGATGTATGTGCCATTTTGTGCATCAGGCTTTACATGAGTACTGAAGAATCAAACCCAGGTGGTTAGGCTTTGCAGGCAAGTACCTTAACCGCTGAGCCATCTCTCCAGCCCCAATACACTATCTTTTAACAAATTTATCTTTTTATTACATACAGAATAAGCTTACCCAATGTTTTTGGTTTGTTTGTTTGTTTTTCGAGGTAGGGTCTCACTCTAGTGCAGGCTGACCTGGAATTAACTATGTAGTCTCAGGGTGGCCTTGAACTCAAGGCGATCCTCCTACCTCTGCCTCCCGAGTGCTGGGATTAAAGGTGTGCGCCACCACGCCCAGCTTACCCAAATTTTGAATGTTACTGTTTCTTGGGATTGTATCATCTATAATTTTTATTATGAAAAGGAAATTTAGCATAAATGTTTTTGATAAATATTTCTGTCTATATATACCTTACAGCATTAAAAAAATCTTACATTTAACAGTTGTATATTAAATATATCTTTGTAAAAGAAAACTATTAATTTATATATTAAACTATTAATTAATATACTATAAAGACCTTTAATTGTACATTATGTATGCTTAATATTTTTACTATCTTTTGCTTCCCAAAACTATTAAACAAAACAACAGAATTATTTTTTAGAACCTGTTTTTGAAGAAAATCATTATTGAAACCTATGTATCTAATGTAATATCTCATAGTTTAATGAAAATGTTTTTATGATGCTAATGAATGTTGTATTGTACAAACAAGTATCATTTTAAGGTTTTACAAGACATTTACTAAACCAAAGATAACATTTTTACAAGTTTTATGAAGTTAAGAGTACTTAAGTTTATGAGTATGTACTTACAAGGCCTTTTAATATATTATAAAAAAAACTCACATTCACACATTTTCAGTTGGTATACCAAAAATATACTTAACAAGCAACTAAAATGAATGAAAAACGGGAGTGTCATAATCTTGTCATTTATTTATATACATATATATGTTTGTACATTTGTACTTCTATGCTATCTCTTTTTTGACAAAAGAACATATAAAAATTATGGAGGCACACATTGCATAATTACATGACATCTAGGTGAACCCCAAGAAAAGAAGATCACATGGAAAGTTTACATCCCTGTCTCATTGAAATGTAAGAAATTTTCAATAACACAGAAGATCAAGAGTTGAAGCTGATTCTGCAGATGTAAGCAGGGTAATGTTCCATGTTTTCTTGTTTTTTATTAAGTAGAAACTTTGTATGGACACATCATGTGTTAGTACCATCATTTCTCTCTTCCCTGACCCCATTCTACTGACGGCCCTCCCCAGTGGGGTTGCTGGTATTCCCCATGGGGTTATGAGATGTGAGAGCAGCAGTAACTGTAACTGGAGGGGGTAGCAATGCCACTGGATATTCCCTTCCACTCTGTGGCTCTTACAATCTTTCTTCCACAAAATTTCCTGAGCCATGGTGGGTGTGTTTTAAGTCTACTTTAGTGTTGTACTCTCGGCAGGTTCTGAATTTCTGCTTTGGTACATTTTAAGTATCCTCAGTGTCTCCATCACCATGGTGCTAGTTGTCAGGCTCACCACTGAAGCAGCACTCTTGCTCATCTCCCCACTTCCTCTCTGGTTTCACCTCGACCCTGGCTGATGTGGTTTATCTCCTAGGTTCTTGCTTCCTTGTGAAAAAGAAAAACAGAGAATGAGGTCAGCATAGGTTAAGTGGGATAAGAATTGTTAATCAAGAGAGATTTTGATGGGTATAGCCTCTCTTTTGGCTAAAGACTAGTGGGAGCTTCTCATTGGAGTCCATGATCTTTGTCACCATAGGATTCTGACTTGGATTCTAGTTCTGGCTATGGATTCCTTTCCATTGAGCAGATCTCTTAGCCAATCAGAGAGGCACCATTTACTCACCTAGGCTAAGCTGCCACTACTGCACAGGTATGTCCATCTTGTCAGGCTGATTGCTTTTGTAGATCAGTGTCCCCTGCTAGCATACAAGGTTGTTGGTCATTTTCCCCCAGCAGATCATGTAGTGCTTTCCACCACTATATAGGCAGACCATCTGGGAACTGGATTCCTTCCAGATTCCAACTGAATCTCTCAATGTTCTGTGTTAACAGTATGTGGTATCTTCAGCAACAGTGTCTTTTACCTCAGGTGGGTAATGAAGTGCTTTGGCAGAAGCATGTCTTGTTTGGGGGACCCCATAAGTCTCTCCAATCAACAGCCCACTGTAACTGATTTTTTTTGTAGTGAGAGTTATAAGCCAGAGTCAAATGTTTTAGGGTTAGGCTTCATATCACCCTCTCCAGGGCTCTCCTTACCACACAATCCCTGCATATTCCTGTTAAAGACTGTATCATTTAGTCTGCTATCCAGGAGAAAGTTTTCTATGGTACAAATTCATTTTGGATTTAGTTTTGTGTATATCTCCTCCCACCCTCCTAGTCCCCTTCCCCGAAAACCTTCTATCCATATAATCTGACACTTGAGTTGCCTGTCAGGTATGCCTGGCAACTCAAGGTGTTCTTGGTTAGGAACCACAGATGAGGGAGTACATGCACCCGTCTATCTGTGCTTGTGTGAGTTCAGTTAGTTTGATCTATTCCAAGTCTGTCCATTTTCCTACAAATTTCATTATATCATTTTTCCTTACTGCTGAATAGAATTCCATTGTGTTTGTATACCACATCTTCATTATCCAGTCATGAAATGATGGGCATCTGGGTTGATTCCAGTTCTTAGCTATTGTGAATTGAATTGTGCTGTTATAAACATGGTTGAGCAAATATCTCTGCAGTGAAGAGTGAACCCTATAGGGTAGATGCCCAGTAGAGGAATGGCTGGGTCAGATAGCTCTATTTTCATCTTTTTCAGGAGCCTTGATATTGATTTCCATAATGGTTGTACAAGTTTGCACTACCACCAGTAGTGAATGAGGGTTCCTCTTTCCCCACATCCTCACCAACATTTATATTCATTTGATTTTTTTAAATGGTTACTTTATTTATTTATTTTATTAGAGGCAGAGAGAGGGAAAGAGAGAGAGTGAGAGTGAGAATGGGCTTGCCAAGGCCTCTAGCCACTGCACACAAATTCCAGACACCTGCACCCCACTGTGCATCTGGCTTACATGGGACCTGGAGAATCGAACCAGGGTCCTTACGCTTCATGGGCAAACACCTTAACCACTAAGCCATCTCTCCAGCCCTCATTTGATTCTTTAATGATTGTCATACTGACTGGAGTTAGGTGGATCTCATAGTTGTTTTTAATTTGCATTTCCCTGGTGATTAAGGATCTTGAACATTTTCTTAAGTGTGTATTAGCAATTTGTATTTATTCAGTCCTCTGCCCCATTTTTTTGAGTGGAAGGTTTGATTTTTTATTGTTTAGGTTTTTGAGTTCTTTGTAGATTCTAGATATTAGGCCTCTGTCAGTGGTAAAGCTGGTGAAGATTTTCTCCCATTCTGTGGGTAGTTTGTTGGCTATGTTTATGGTATGTTTGTCTATACAAAAGCTTTTTAGCTTCATGAGATCCCACTGGTTGAGTGATTGTTTAATTTACTGGGCTACTGGGGTATTGTTCAGGAAGTCTTTTCCCACTTCTATATCATGGAGAGTTCCCCCTATTGTTTCTTCTAGGCAATTAAGAGTTTCAGGTCTTATGTTAAAGTACTTAATCCATTTGGAGCTGATTTTTGTGCATGGTGAGAGGAGTGGGTCTAATTTTATTCTTCTACATATGGTTATCCAATTTGTCCAGCACCATTTGTTGAAGATGCTGTCCTTAATCTACTGAACATTGTTGGCTGTTTTGTCAAGGATCAAGTAGCTGAAGTTGTTTGAACTAAGGGCTGGGTCTTCAATGCTGCTCCATTGATCTATATGTCTGTTTTTATCCCAGTACCATGCTGTTTTGTTACTTTGGCGTTGTAGTTTTAGATTGAGCATGGTGATACCTCCTGAGGTGTTTCTCTTACTAAGGATATTTTTGGATATGCAAGGCCTTCTGCCATTGCACATAAATTCTGAGAATGTTCTCTATGTCTATGAAGAATGATGTGTGGTTAAGGCACATGCCTGCACAGCCTAAGGACCCTGGTTCAAATCTCCAGGTCCCATGTAAGCCAGATGCACACGGTGGTGCATGCATCTGGAGTTTGTTTGCACTGGCTAGAGGCCCTGGCACACCCATTCTCATTCTCTCTCTCTCTCTCTCTCTCTCTCTCTGTGTGTGTGTGTGTGTGTGTCCTTCTCTCTGTCTCAAATAAATAACAGAAAAAAAGTAAAAAAAAAGAAAATAAGACAACCTCACTGATTTCTTTCTCTGTATATTTCTCTTTTGCATATAGAAAGGCTACTGAATTTTGTATGTTGAATTTGTCTTCTCTACTTTGCTGAAGAAATTTATGAACTTTATGGTAGAGTCTTTTGGGTCACTGATATATAGGGACATGTCATTTGCAAATAGGGCTATAATGACTTTTTCCTTTCCAATTTGTATCCCTTTTATATACTTCTGTCTTACTGCTTGGGCTATAATTTCGAGTACTATATTGAAGTACAGTGGTAACAGCGAGCACCCCTTTCTTGTTCCCAATCTCAATGGGAACTCTTTGAGTCTTTCCCCATTAAGTATGATTTGGGCTTTAAGTGTTTTGTATATAGCTTTTATTATGTTGAGGTATAAACCCTCCATGCCTAGTCTCTCCAGTGTTTTGATCATGAAATGATGTGTTTTGTCAAATGCCATCTCCGCAATTATTGAAATGATCATGTGATTCTTGAGTTTAAGTTTATTTATATGGAGTATTACATTAATCAATTTCTGTATGTTGACCCATCCCTGAATCTCTGGGATGAAGCTTGCTTGATTGAGGTGGATTATACTTTTGATGTGTTGTTGAATTGGTTTGAGAGGATTTTTCCCAGGATTTTTGCACACAAGTTCAACAGGGATACAGGTCTATAGTTTTTTTCTTGTTGTATCTCTGTTTGGTTTTGGAATTAGGGTAATGCTAGCTTCATAGAAGGAGTTAGGGAGGATACTCTGTTCTCCAATCATGAGAAATAGTTAGAGAAAAAGTGGCTTCTTTCTCTTTTTTTGATGAAGACTTGGTAGAATTTGACTGAGAATCCATCAGGTCCTGGACTTTTCTTTTGGGGGAGGTTTTTTTTATTACATTGTCAATTTTGATGAATATAATGGGTTTGTTTAGGAGATTTATCTGCTCTGAACTCAATTTGGTATGCGTCTAGAAATTCAACCATTTCCTCCACATTTCCTACAATTTTGTGCAGTAAAGTTTTTGGAAATATGCCCTGATGCTTCTTCAAATTTCATTAATGTCTGTTATGACCTTTCCCTTTTCTTTACTAATTTTGTTAATTTGAAACTTCTGTTTTTTTTTTTAATTTGATCAAATTGGCCAGGGGTTTATCAATCCTTATTTTTTCAAAGAAGTAGCTCTTCATTTCATCAGTTTTCTTAATTTCTTAGCATTCAATTCATTAATTTCTGCTCTGATCTTAATTATTTCATTCTGTCTGGGACTCTAAGGGTTGGATTGCTCTTACTTATCCAACACCTTTATGTGAATGGTTTGGTTGCTAATTTAAGATCTCTCCATCTTTGTTATGAATGGTATTTAGTGCTATGAATTTTCCCCATATGACTGCCTTCATTGTGTCCCATGAGTTTTAATATGTTGTAGTTTAGTTATCATTAAGTTTAAGATATTTTACAATTTCCTCTTTGATTTCTTCCATGTTTCATTCATTGTTTAATACTGTATTGTGCACTCTCCAGGAGCTAGTGCAATTTCTGTTGTTTCTCTTGTTGGTAATTTCTATCTTTAAAGTATTGTTGTCTGATATGATGCAAGAAGTTACATCAACTTTCCTGAATTTATGGAGGCATGCTTTATGCCCTAATATATGATCTATTTTAAAGAAGATTCTGTCAGCTGCTGAGAAGAATGTGTATTCTGTAGAATTGGGTTGGAATGTTCTGTAGATGTCTGTTAGGTCTAATTGATACGTGGTTTTGATAACACTTATTGTATTCCTGTTAATTTTCTTCTTGGATGATCATCTAATGATGATATTGGGGGTATTGAGGTCCCCCTACTATGATGGTATTTGGTTTTGCTTCTGATTTGCTCTGAAGTAGGTTTTGCTTTATAAAATGTGGTATGCCTGTGTTTGGTACATGTAGATTTATCACTGTGATGTATTCTTGTTTAATCCTTCACTTGATAGTGAAAAGTGGCTTTCTTTGTCCTTTTTAATTACCTTAGGTTTGAAGTCTATTTTGTCAGCTATTAACATAGCCACACCCACTTGTTTCTCATTTCCATTTGCTTGGAAAATCATTTTCAAGCCTTTCACCATGAGGAGGTATCTATATTTAATGGTGATGTGAGTTTCTTGAAGGCAGTAGATAGAAGTGTCCATTTATCTGATCCACTCTGTTAACTTGTGTCTTTTTTAATGGATGAGTTAAGTCCATTAATATTTAAAGTTATAACTGTGAGGTTTGATTTAATGTCTGCAATGCTGGAGGGCTTAAAGGGTTTGGTGTTTTGCACATTTCCATGCCTTCTCTACTTTTGGCTATCATGTTCATCCTCATTTTAGGCTCTTGAGATTGGTGGTTCGATTCTTCTGTGTGGACTATTTCCCCTAAAGTATTAGCTGTAGGTTTGGATTTCTGTTCATATAATCATAGAACTGACTTTTTTCATGAAAAATTTTCCTTGCTCCATTTATTATGAGGGACACGTTTACTGGGTACAGTAGTTTGGGTTGGAAGCCATAGTGTTTTAGGCTTTGAAATGCTCCATTTTAAACTCTTTTGACTTTCAGAGCTTCCTTCTGAAAATCCAAGGTAAATCTGATGGGATTGCTTTTTTATGTAATGAGTTTTTTCTCTCTTGCTGCTTTTAGCACTCTGTCTCTTTGATTTCATTGTTTAGAGTCTTAACTGTGATGTTCCTTGGGGAGTTTTTTCTTTGGTCCTATCTGTTTGGTGTTCTGGTAGCTTCTTGTACTTGGATGGGCCTCTCTTTTGCTAGATTGGGAAAATTTTCTTCAATAATTTCATTGTATATGTTCTCTATGCCTGAGGACGGAATTACTTCCCCTTCTGGTATACCCATGATCCAGATGTTTGGTCATTTTAGGGTATCCCACAGTTCCCTCATATTTGGTTCATATGATTTTTTTTTTAACTTATCAAAGTTTTTGGAATCCAAATAAATTTCTTCCGTCTTGTCTTCCAGCTCAGAGGTTCCGTTCTCCACATAATTGACTCTGTTAGTGAGAGCTTCTAGCAAGGCTTTTAAAAAGTATATTTGATTTTTGTTTTCTGTTGTGTTTTTCTGCATCATGTCCATCTCTCTTTTTTTAATTTAACTGTTTTTATTGACAATGTCCATAATTACAGACAATAAGCCATGACAATTCCCTCCCTTTCTCTACTTTCCCCTTCACAAACCATCTTCCTTCATATCCCCTCTGTGGTAGTTTGAATAGATGGCCTCCAATATATTCAGTGTATTATTAGTTTGTAGTTTGCATCTGCAGCTACCTGGCTGGAGGCTGTGTCACTGGACAGATCTTAAGGTGTGATGGTGGGTTTGAGATTTCAATCTAAAGATATGCAAAGTGTGCCTAGCTGGAGTTCCTGAGGTGTGACTTGTGGCTTTTGACTTTGCTCTCCGTGTTTGGTCCTGTGAAAGCAGGCCAGCTTCTTCTGCCATTATGGAACTTCCCCTGGATCTGTAAGCTTCAATAAATCCCTTCCTCCATAACTGTGCCTGGTCTGGAAGTTCATCTCAGCGAACCTGAAGCTGTCTGCTACACCCTCCCTGTATCAATTAGTCTCTCTTATTTTTATGTCATCATCTTTTCCTCCTATTATAAGGGTCTTGTGTAAGTAGTGACAGGCACTGTGAGGTCATGGATATCCAGCCCATTTTGTGTCTGAAAGATTGCATTGTGAGCAGGTCTACCCTTCCTTGGCTCTTACATTCTTTACGCCATCTCTTCTGCAATGTACCTGAGACTTGGAAAGAAGGATAGAGATGTCTCAGTGCTAAGCACTACACTGTCACTATTTCTCAGCACTATGGTGCCTTTTGAGACATCCCAGTAGTCACTGCCATCTGAAAAGAGAGAAGATTCTCTAAACAAAAGTGAGACTAGCATTAATGTATGGGTATGAACATTGACAAAAGTGTTTACAGGGCAGTATGGTGAGCATAATATATGGATTTACCCAGACAACAGCAAGCGGTACTCCTCTAGGGCTCATGACCTCCCCCACCATAGCTTTTTACGAGGTTTTCATAGCAGGCATGTGTAACATCCCGTAGATTGGCCTCCAGTCCAATTAGAGAGCATTTGTTTTCCCCCATAACATACATGCCACTATTGCATCCATTGGATCATTTGTCTTGGCTGATCAATCTTAAGACGTGCAATATCCACTGTTGTTTATCACAACTGATGACTTCTCTCTCCTATAGGACTGAATGCAGAATAGTTTCTTCCAGCTTTCTTTCAGTTTGTCCACATGAAGGACAGCTGATTAAATTGAGCTCCAGCTTGATTTTTCAGTGACCCATAGCCCACACATGTGGAGTCTTCAGCAATAGGGTCTTACCATCTAGTTCTGGAGGAAAACAAAGAACCTTGACAATAGCCTGTAGTGTTTGGGGGACATCAAAGACCTTGTTGGCCAGCAACTCATTGGGAAGTATCCCATCCCTGGCACTGAAATATTTCTAGTAAAAATCTATTGCTTCTGAGTGTGTCATTATCCAATAAAGTAGGTTTCTATATATCTTATTCATAACATCTTAACTTTTAATTCACCCTTGTCCCAGTCTTCCTTTACTCAGTCCCTTTCCCTGACCTGACTTAGGACACTGCATCCCCAGTAATCTGTTCATCTATTTACATATATTCAGTACCCTCTCCTTAAGTCCTAACCTCTCTTCCCTTTCTTATATCCCCTTTCTAGCTTACTGGCCTCTGTTACCGATTTTTACTCCAACTCATATACAAGTCTAAACATTTGTATCTAGGATCCATATATGAGAGAAACATGTGTCATTTGGCTTTCTGGGCCTGGGTTACCACACTTATTATAATCCTTTCCATAACCATCCATTTCATTGCAAGTTTCATAATTTCATTTTTCTTTCTGCTGACTAAAATTCCATTGCATAAATGTGCCATATCTTCATGATCCATTCATCAGTTAAGGACGTCTAGGCTAGTTCCATGTCCTAGCTATTGTAAACAGAGTGGCAATAAACATGAATGAACAAGCATCTCCAAGGTAGAGAGAAAAGTCGTTAGGATATATTCATAAGAATGGTATACTGGGTCATATGGTAAATCTATATTTAGATTTCTCAGGAACCTCCACATTGATTTCCATAATGGCCATACCAGTTTACATTCCCATCAGCAGTGTAGAAGGATTGCTCTTTTTGTGCATACTCACCAGAATTTATTGTCATTTGTTTTCTTGATGATAGCCATTCTAACAGGAGTGAGATGGAATCTCAAAGTAGTTTTTAAGTTGCGTTTACTGATGGCTAAAGATATAGAACATGTTTTTGGATATTTATATGACATCTATATTTCTTCTTTTAAGAACTCTCTATTTAGTTCCATCACCCATTTTTTATTGGGTTGTTTGATTTATTATTGATTTTATTGCATATTTTATATTTTATTTTATATTTTTTGAATTCTTTGTATATCCTGGAAAATAATCCCCTGTCAGATGTATAGCTGGCAAAGATTTTCTCCCAAAATAAGTTGCCTATTTGTTCTACTCACAATGTCTTTGCTGTACAAAAGCTTTTTAATTTTATGGTTGATTAGTGGTTTTATTTCCTGAGCAACTGAGGTTGTATTCAGAAACTCATTGCCTATGCCAATATGTTGAAGAGCTTCCCATACTTTTTCCTCTAGCAGCTTCAGGTCTGATATTAAGGGATTAGATCCATTTGGATTTAATTCTCATGCAGGGAGAGAGATAAGGATCTATTTTCATCCTTCTATGTATAGATGCCCAGTTTTCCCAGCAACATTTGTTAAAGAGGCTATATTCTCTCCAGTGAATAATTTTGGCATTTTGGTCAAAAATCAGATGACTATAGATGCCTGTATTTACATCTGAGCCTGTATTCTGTTCTATTGATCTATGTATCTGTTTTTGTGCCAGGACCATGCTGTTTTGGTTATTATGGCTCTGTAAAATATCACCAAATCAGGTATGGTGATGCCATCAGCCTTATTTGTGTTGCTCAGAATTGTTTTGGATATTCAAGGTTTTTGTTGTGCTTCCAAGTGAATTTTAAGTTTGTTTTTTCTATTTCCATTAATGATGTCATTGGAATTTTGATGGGAATTGTATTAAATATGTAGATACGTAGATTGCTTTTTAAAAGATTGACATTTTCACAATATTGATACTTCAGTCCATGAACATGGGATATGTTTCTATTTCCTAATATCTTCTACAATTTTTTTCTTGAGTATTTTAAAGTTTTCATTGTAGAGATCCTTTACTTCCTTGCTTAGGTTTGTTCCAAGGTACTTTATTTTTTTGAGGCAATTGTGAATGGGGGTGAGTCCCCAATTTCATCCTCAGCAGGTTTGTTGTTAGTATACAGGAAGGTTGGGTCATGGAGGCAATTCATATTAAGAGTTATTATTGAAAGGTATGAATTTATTCTTGCCATTCTTTTTGTTTTGTGGTACTTCCTGTTTTTCCTTTACCTTACTTTCTTAACTATTATTTGAATATGGTTTATTTTTTCTTATTTCCTCATGTGTGTGCTTTTCTTTCTCTTCAGTGTTATTTTATCCTTTCAAGTATTTTCTGAAAAGCTGACTTAGTGACCATATATTTATTTAGCCTGTTTTTACTGTGGAATGTCCTTATTTCTCCATCTATTTGAATGGATAGCTTTGCTGGACAAAGTAATCTTGGTTGACAGTTGTTATCTTTCAGAACTTGGAATACAACATTCCAAACCCTTCTGGCTTTTAAAGTTTGTGTTGAGTAATCTGCTGTTATCCTGGTAGGTTTACCTTTATATGTGACTTGTTTCTCTCTACCTGCTTTCAATACACTTTCTCTAGTTTGTGTGTTTGGAGTTTATTTATAGTATGGATAGTATGGCAAGGAGACGTTCTTTCCTATTTTTATCTCTTTGGTGTTCTAAAGGCTTCCTGTGTCTGTATTGGCATCTCTTTCCCTAATTGGGGGGGAATTTTCTTCTGGGATTTTGTTGCCTTTAGTTTGAAATTCTTCTCCTTCTACTATATTCTGAATTCTTATGTTTGATCTCTTCATAGTGTCCCAGATATCTTGAAATTCCCATTCATACCTTCCTATTAGCTTGTCTTTCTCCTTATTGGACTGTACTAGATCTGCCACCATGTATTTTAGTTTAGTTATTCTGTCATCTCCTTGATTCATTATACTGGTGAGACTTTAAACAGAGTTTTATTTTATTTGACTTATTCTGTTTTGCATCTCTAGTATTTCTGATTAGTATTTCTTCATTATTTCTATTTCCTTATGCATGTCTTATATAGACTTCCTTATTTCATTAAGTGAATTTCCTGTGTTTCCTTGGAATTCTTTCAGGTGTTTGTTTTCTTCTTTCATTCCATTGGTTGCGTCTTTGATTTCTTTGAACATAGATATAATCATTCTTTTGAATTCTTTGTCAGGCATCTCATCTAAATCAGTCTCACTGAAGGTTATTTCTGATGGATTTGTAATTTTTGTGGAATTATATTGTCTTGATTTTTTGTGTTTCTGGTATTATAATGTGGAGATTTTTGCATCCTGAGTTAATTTGGTGCTTTGGTTTTCTAATTATCCGCTGTATTCTAAGACATGTAAATCAGGCATTATATACCTTCAGGGTAGGAACCTAAAGTACCACATGTGGCTCTTATATTATTCTCAGGATAACAGCAGAAGTGACCCTAGGCTGAGTTTCCTTCTATGCAAGTGTTCTAGTAGGCTGGGTGAGCAAAATAGTGGCAAATTCTAAAATTCAACTAAGCAATATATACATTAAATTAACACCAGAACAGAGTATTTATGCAGGAATAGGGAATAAAACAGGTAATATAACAAAGCCAAAGTCCCTAAGGGTGTGTGTTGATCCACACATTTAAACCTGTCAACTGGGAGTCTGAGATTTCTGGTCTGTAATGGGTTCCAGGTCAGCCTGAGACTGAGTGAGGTATATAAGAAAGACAGAAGAAAAGGGGACTATATATAAGGAAATGTCAAAAGCAACAGAAGTCAACCCTAAAACACAGCTTATTTGAACATGGGGGCTGGAGAGATGGCTTAGTGGTTAAGGCACTTACCTACAAAGTCTAAGGACCCATTTGATTCTGCAGATCTCATGTAAGCCAGATGCACAAAGGTGAAGCAAGCACAAGGTTGCATATGCCCTGGCACAAACATCTGGAGTTCAATTGCAATGGCTGAGGTCCTGGCGCACCAGCTCTCTCATTCTCTCTAAAAAATAAAAGAATTGTAAAGTCAACTACTCGTACATCAATCAAATCTAACACATAACCTGCACTGAAGGTATGATTAGCACTTCCTGAGCAGGCCTATATATCTAGCTTTGGGCAGCTATTGACCCAGAGTAAATAGGCCATGGGACCTTTTGTGATGGCTTTCAGTCTCACCTAAGTATGCTGAGTACTAAGCTAGGCTGGTTGGTGTGGTGGGTCTGATGTTCTGATTGGCTGTGTTGGATGCCATGTGGTCAAGATCCCTTGGAGTTCTCCAGTAGTTGCTGGCACTTTTTTGGGGGAAGGGGGGATTTTGGGTAAGGTAGGTTGAGGAGAGTGCATGAAATTCCATAGCTGCTCAGCTGGTTCCATTTGTCTTCTTCAGGAGTTCCTCAGCTGGTCCTTCTTTTCTTCTCCTTCAGGTTTCTTGACTTTGCAGGGCTGTTGTGAGCAGAGAAACCCTTCCCTATGATTCTGCATGAGCCAAGCCAGGCAGGGCCAGGTGCAGGTGTATCTCTTCCCAGCAGACCAGCTGCTGTGGCTGTGGCTGGAGCTGATTCTGGCTCTTTGTGTGGTTACTACAAACTCTGGGTCTCTCTTGCTTCTTGACTGAAGTTAATAATTCCTTACACACCTTCACTTTTTGGTAGAAGACTGTATTGTGTTGTTTTTCTGCTTATTTCCCCCAATTAATGCTGCTTTGGCATGGCTGCTATGCTACCATGTTAACTGGAAGTCCACTTCATCTCATTTTTGAGGTCCAATTACAGGCCAAAGTTTGATTTTTCTTGATGCTTCCTGGAATTCATTCTTGCATTTGATCATATCTTCATTAAGCTATAACAGCTGGTTGTTGAGATCCTCTATATGTTGACTTTCCTTGAATTCATTCACCTCTCTTGTGAGGTCTCTCTGGTTTTCCTCAATTAACTTAAGCCTAGTGATGATGAGTGTGTGTATTTCATTTATGCAAGTGTAAGTTTTTTAATGATTTGCAATTCAGCAAATACTGTTCAGCAATTTGCTTGTTCAGGGTCACATAACTTATTGCGCTTTCATTTTGGCATTCAATTTCTGTTGTTTCCTTTGGGTTTTCATTGAAGGCTTACATTGTGGGACTAGGCAACCTTTGTGTAGATCTCTAAATTTGTTGTATTTCTTTTTTTTTTCTTTTTTTGCATTGGCATCTACCCATCTTAGGGTAAAAGTCTTACTTTATTAAGGAGGAAGCAAGTATTTATCCTTGTAGGATCTACAGTGAGTATCCTGTTTGAGGTTTGAACCAGATTGGAGTAGGATGGGGTTATAACTACAGATGCACAGTTTTTGGAGCTTGCAAGTATGCCAGTAGCTCTGGGCTAAAGGCTGATATGAAAGCTGGTTTGGAAGTCTGGAATCTGTTCAGCCTATGGTCACAGCCATGCTTTACCTGTGGGGCTCAGAAGCAATATAAATTTCCTCTACTCCCCTACTGTACCCCAGCTGTGCATGCTATGGAGGTGCACAGATTTCTCCCTGGGCTTGCCAGATGCTTCTATGCTCCCCATCTGTGGCAGAAGTGAGGTGGCAAGGAGGCAGCAGGGGCACCTGTCAGGGGATGTGGGTGCTGGTGGGAGTAATGGTGAAGCTGGTTTCCACGGACCAGGCCTGACAGAGGGTCTGTGGAGGTGGCCAGTGTCTGGGTGTCAGTCTGCAGAGGTGACCCAGGAGGAATGCTGGAATTTGGATGTGGCCGGAGGCATGGTTTGGCACTAGTCAGAGGAGGTAGCCAAGGTTGGATGTGGATTCACCTGTGTCTACATGCCCCCAATAAGCAGGCTTTCCCCTGAGGTTCCCTGATACCAGTGTGCACTTCCCTGACAGCTACTTGTTCCTAGTGAGCAGAATTTCTTCCTCTATTAATTCCTTAATAAAGGTAGGACAGAACCAAAAACTTGGGGTTCATAAATTCTGGGAGACCCTTCCTGAAGCTCCAAATCATGCATTAACAATACATGTGGCGATCCAGTGGTTCTCTCCCCACCATACTGGAGAATAGGAAGGCAAATTCTACTCTCACTGTACATGCATGTAAGATCCCAGCCACCCCATATCCAGTAGCAGGGGACCTGGGATCCGAGGAACCAGGAGATATGGGGCCAGAAGCCCAGGCTTACGTGTCACACCACATGTGTGCACCCACCAGAGCAATGAAACTGGGAGTTGGAGAACTAGAAGCCAGGGAACTAGGAACCCAGGCCTGCTTGTGCTGCACAAGCACAGGGTCCAACCAGCTGTACACCAGTGGCAAGGGAACTGAAAGCTGAAGAACTAGGGGACCAGGCCTACTCACACTGTATGTGCACACCAACCAGTACAGGGGAATCAGGAGATGGGGACCCAGGAGCTCAGGCCTACTCCGGCTAAGCAGCCCCACTGTAGCAATAGGTCTACCTGGAGCCAGCGAATAGGGAGGTGGGGAACTGGGAGCTCAAGCCTACTCACACCCATCCACTAGTGCAGGGGAACCAGGAGCCAAGGAACTTGGAGGTGGGGAACCTGGAGCCCAGGCTACTTGCACTGCACAGATGCACTGACTAGTGAAGGGGAATGGAGAGTCAATGAACCAGGAGCCCAGGCCTACTCCTGCCACATGTGCACAGAGTCCATTTTTAAAAATTATTTATTTATTTGCAAGCAGAGAGAGAGAGAGAGAGAAAGAAAGAAAGAAAGAAAGAAACAGAGAGAATGGGTGTGATATAGCCTCCAGTCTCTGCAAAAGACCTCCAGATGGATGTGCCACTGTGGAGCTGGCTTTATGTGGGCACTGGGGAATTGAACTCAGGTCATTAAGCTTTGCAGGCAAGTGCCTTAACAGCTGAACCATCTCTCCAGCCTTTTTATGTTTTCTTTAAGAGTCAAACAGCAGAGCAGAAGATGCTCTTCCAAATTGAAATGCCTTCTTCAATGTTATTTTAGGCCAAGATTTTTTATTCCCTTAATTAATACTGAAACTGAGCTATGTTTCCCACACTTGGTTATGTAACTGAAATATATGGAAGAGAAAAAGAGAAATAGACCTGAGATAGTCAGTCTAGTTTGGACTTTCCATGCTGGATCAGCCGTAAGTCTGGGTTCATTTTGTGAAGTCCTGGGAAAAGTTCCCTTCCTAAATTAGGCAATGCCACCCTTATGTCTCTTATTCTCTGAATCACATTGTTCAGATCTGAACCTCATATACCCATTTACCCTGTACTTGGTCATCACATGAGTGGCTATTTTTCCTCTCTAAGCACCATTTCTTAGATCACAAATCATTGTTTCTGTCTAGTGTGACACTTGGGTTCCCATTGTTGAGTTTCCCACCTAGATCAGATATCTAGATTATGTATCACATTATTATCACTTGTCTAGTGCCAGTTTTTAAAGAAAGATATACATAGTATGTCAGTTTTAACTTCTCATAAGAACACATGAAGTCTGATTTCATCTATTCATCTATTTTGGCCCTGAAAGCTATAGAAACCCCTTCCTCAAAACATTGCCAAGTAAAATCTTGATTTAGGGATAGCCGATGAGAGACTCACAAGGAGAAAAGCAGGTTTGCATCACAACTAATGAGGAGAAGATTGTTAAAGTTTCCTTTAAATAAGGCTGTAAGCATACTGGTACTGGATTGAAGAAGCAGAGTTCTCATTTCACAAGACTATCAGCATCACAGTGCAGTTAAGATAGGAACAGCAGTGACAGACAAGGAAAGAATGGAGAGTGCCTTTAAGATTTTAGGGCTAGGGCTAGAGAGATGGATTAGTGGTTAAGGCACTTGCCTGTGAAGGCCAAAGACCCATCCATGTTCTATATCCCACATTAGCCAGACACACAAAGGTAAGGCAAGCACAAAGTTCCACATGCCCACTAGGTGGTGCAAGTGTCTGGAGTTTGATGGCAGTGGCTGAGGTCCAGGCATGCCAACTCACTCTCTCTCTCTCTCTCCCTCTCTTTCTAAAAAAATAAAATAAAATAAAATAAAAGATTTTAGGACTACAAAAGAGTATAAGTGGCCATTTCCTGCTTTGGATCCAGAATGTGGCTTCCCTCAGAAGTAACATTTTCACTGTGTCCTTAGATTGCTCTCTTGGAGGCCAGAGAATGGTTTAGAACATCTGGAGGATTTCCCTTTATTTTGATACCCACTGGAAAATCCATTTACTGTTTTATTTGACCCAAGAATGGGGTAGGGATGACTAGAAGATATCAATAATACAAATGAGCAGAGACAATATTTATAGAGACTTACCAACATGCTTTAGATGCACCTCCTATGAGCCTCCAAAATGTCACTGATGAGGGGACTGAAACATAGCTTCATATTGTCACCTCAACAATCTCAGGAGTTCCCCTGGACCTCAATTCAGATTATACCCAGGATTCCTTGAATTCCAAAAGAGCCAGTTTGAAGTACAGTTAAAGATTTTATTGGAAGTATTTTAATTCATGTTTAAGCATGAGGATTAGGAGGAAGAAAGTGAGGCAGTCTAGGGTGACTGGGTTCCATAAGTAAAATAAGGAAATGTCCTTGAGCCTGCCTTTGCATTCTCCATCTTGTTGGAGGTGATAGAATGATACAGCTTTTTCTTTTTTTGTTTATTTTTATTTATTTATTTGAGAGTGAAAGACAGAAAGAGAAAGAGGGAGAGAGAGAGAATGGGTGCACTAGGGCCTCCAGCCACTGCAAACGAACTCCAGATACATGCACCACCTTGTGCATCTTGCTTACGTTTATACTGGGGAATCAAGCCTCGAACTGGGGTCCTTAGGCTTCACAGGCAAGTGCTTAACCGCCGAGCCATATCTCCAGCTCGATACAATTTTTCGTATCTCTTGCTGCCTAAAGGAGTTCCTTACATCTATTTTTCCATAAACTCAAACCAAGTTCCTCCTTAGGAAGGAATTCCCCCTTCCTAGAATTAAGATTCCTGGAAGGATTAAACCTGAACCTCGCATTGTGGCTAGTTAGATCAGCCCCCATTCAGAACCTATAAATGACCCCAATTTGGGACTATAGGTGCTTCTGCCTTCTCATGGCGGAACCTTCTGTACTCTCTCCTCCTTCCTTAAGTTTGGGGTTTTACTTGGTTCCTTTCTTCTCATGGGAAGAAGCTCTCTGTACTCTACCTCTTCCTTATCTCAAATTCTGGGCTGTACCCACACTTGCCTTCTCAGGAGCAGGAGGTCTCTCTATTCTCTCTTCTTTCATTCTCTAAAGCTCTGGGCTTCCCCAGTCCAGTAACCATATTCATGCCCCTTAGACATGAGCTCTGTATTCCTTCCTTCTCTTAAGTCATATTTATAAGCTAATAAAAGATGTAAACTTTAAATGAACTCCAGACTCATGATCCACCTTGTGCATCTGCCTTTATGTGGGAACTGAAGAATTGAATCCAGGTTTTAGGTTTTGTGGGCAAGTGCCTTAAACACTGCCCATCTCTCCAGCCTCTAACAACACCTTGAGTACTCCAATTTTTTCCTCATCTTTCTTTTTTCCATTGTAGAAAAGTCTACCTTTAGATTTAAAATGAAACCCTCCAAATAGCCTTCTTTACCCAACATATATATTTAAGCTTAGATTTATTTCCTTTCTTTTCTTTCTTTTTTTTTCTTTCTTTCTTTCTTTCTTTTTTTCAAGGTGGGGTCTCACTCTAGCCCAGGCTGGCCTGAAATTTACTATGTAGTCTCAGGCTGACCTCAAATTTACAGCAGAAAATCCTATCTCACCCTCCAGAGTGCTGGAATGAAAGGCAAGCACCACCATGCCCAGCCCTGTATTTTTCTTAATATTCCTCCCCTACTTAGTTATTGGCTCCTTTTGTATTTCCTTTCTATTCCATCAAATAATTTTTTACAAAATTCTACAGCCAATCTAGCATTTGGCACTTAAATTTGTTTTCTGTCACTTTTATGTCATTAAGATATTCCTTTAATGCCTGTGGTATTTTGAATCACATGTTCCCCATAAATTCATGTGTTCTGAATATTTAGTTGCCTAGTGGTGGCAATTTTGAAGGTAGAGCCTTGCAGGAAGTGGTGTTTTGTTCGGGGTCAACTCAGGGGTGTTACAGCTATCTCCTTCTTGCCAGCACTTGGCTACTCTCCTGCTGCTGTTTTCTAGCTACTATAACAGAGGTCATGTCCAGCCTCTGCTCATACCATCCTTTCCTCTGCCATCATGAAGCTTTCCCTTGAAACTGTAAGCCAACATAAAATTATTTCTTCCCATGAGCTACTTTTCCTCAAGTGTCTGTGCCAACAATGCAAATATAAATGCAACAGAAAAACTGGTGTCAGAGTAGTAGGGTTCTTGCTGCTATAATCCTAACTGTGGGTTTTGGCCTTTCTGAACTGATTTGCAGGAAGGATGTGGAAGGATTTGAAAACATGGCCCAAGATGCACTTTGCAGTGCTATAAACACTTTGATGGACCATTCTGGTTAGAGTTGATAGACATAAATGAGGAAAGAACTATGGAGTGTAGAGGCTTGAATTATGAGGAAAAAGAGAGATTTTTCAGGACTCAGCTAGAAGTAGTTTGTGTGAGAGGTTTGCTGTGTTCTATCTGTGTCGTGAGAAACTGAGCATGGTTGAATTAATAAGAAATGGACTGGTATGAGCATATGGATATGGCATAGAAAGAAATGAAGTTTGAGGAGGAGGCACCAGAACCATTCAGCTGCAATTGTTTTGGAAATTACTACCATTGAAATTGGGCAAGCCAAAGAGAACTTCCAGCTCAGAATGAAGTTTTCCGTGGTTGTGAGCAACTCAACTGGAGGGGCAGAATTGGTAATCCAGAGACGCCATCACTGGTAAGAGGTATTTTATTTCTTAATTATAATCCCTAATATGAGTAGATACAACTTTCATAAAAAGGTGTGTGGGGGAACTTGGGAAGTTTTAAGAGCATAAATGTCACTTGACTAAAGAAATCTTGAGAACCACTTACCAGAGACCTCCTAGGACCTTCAAGAGCATTTCCATGTCCTCTGAAAACAAGTTTCATAAGAAAAATCAGTAGTTCATACTGGTTTTCTTAATTAAGAATTTTTGGACATAGTAATAATGTTATATTTAATTTATATTCATTCTCAAACAGTGTAAATTATTTTGGAGTTTTCTCTTCTACACATTCATGGAAGAACAAACACAAATATGACCCTATTGGTTCTGTAATATATTTGAAGAGTCTGCTTATTTAGATCAAAACTGTGCTATGTGATCTATTAATACAAGTATTTTCTAGTCTATTGGTTAGATAGTTATGTTTTAGTACTAGGAGGTGCTCTATTTTCAATATTGTGGCTTAGGGACTTTGTTGTTTCAATGCTTGTTTCATACTACTTTCTCTTACTTTTATTCTATTAGTAACATACTTACTATAGATTTAATTGTATGTCTTCATGTACAGTGATATAATTTTGTGTCCACATTGGTTGTGCCAAGTGAGAAAATATCGTTCAGTGGTTAGGGCACTTGCCTGCAAAGTCTGATGGTCTGGGTTCAATTCCCTAGAACCCAGTAAAGCCAGATGTATAAAGTGGTACTTGCATTTGGAGTTTGTTTGCAGTGTTATTTATTTTGTGATGCAGGTTCTCATGTATCTCAGGCTGGTATGGAATTCTACATAGCCAAGGCTGACCTTGAACTCCAGATGCTCATGGTTCTAACACTCAAGTGCTAGAATTACAGTGTACACCACCATGCCTGACGTTATCTTTATCTCATGTTAATAGAAATAATGATGTAAAAACAGTTGCCACTAAGAGCCAAATAATGGACATTAAAAGAGCTGCTAGTGAAACTTAATGGATATCTTGAAACATCTTATTGCAAACTAGAGAAAAGATCTTTGTTATATAGTGGCAGAAAATTTAGCTGAATGTGGCTTACAATTAACTAAACAGCCAAAATTGTAATGAGAGTTTTGATATTTACTTGAGAATTCGAAGGAAAGCATTAAATGTGTAACTGGTTTTCTCTTGACTCTCAAAGTAAAATATAACAATAATGAAAGAAATTAAAGGAAAGAATGTTAAGTAAAAATTAACTTTGGGAAATTCTCAGTTTATCCAGATTGTGAAAGAAATTAAAATCACTAGGTTTACTGTATATGCTGGAGAGAAAGCCAGAGGTATAACAATAGCTAGGAAGGATCAAAGGACTCAGAATATGCAGTCACACTGTACTGTTAAGAGATGAGGCAAAAATCCCCTTAGCCCTCTCATTAGAAGTCACTAGAGATAGAATCATACAGAAAAGTTCTGTGAAGGGATTCCTTCCATAATGGAATGAAACCTTATGATGTATACAGGAGACATGTAGGCATTCAGAAAAGTTTTACTAGAAGAAACATTGCCAGTTTAGAGTGACAGTACAAAGAGAGCATGGAATAAAGGAAGGCTGTTGGACTATTACAATTCTTTAATGAGATAGGATTAATTTTTAAATCAGCTAAACATACTCCCCATACTTGATAAAAAATTACTGAAAGGGGGAATATGCCTCCAACCAGAGTGGATATGTGAGATACAATGGACTGTCATAAAGCCTTCAAACCAAATGGAATTTGCCTGATTGGATCTTTTTCTTTTTCTTTTTTTCTTTTTTTCTTTTGTCGAAGTAGAGTCTCACTCTGGCCCAGGCTGACCTGGAATTCAGTCTGTATTTTCAGGGTGGCCTTGAACTCATGGCAATCATCCTACCTTTGCCTCCTGAGTGCTAGGATTAAAGAAGTATGCCACCACACCTGGATTCCTGATTTAATTTTTAAAAGTACTTGGGACTGATAACACTTTTTTTTTTTCCATTTTTAGGAGATTTTCTTTTTGCACTTTTTTTTTTGAGGTAGAGTCTCTCTTTCTAGCCCAGGCTGACCTGGGATTCACTACACAGTCTCTGCTGGCCTTGAACTCACAATGATCCTATTACTTCTGCCTCCAAAGTTTTGGGATTAAAGGCATGTACCACCATGCCTAGCTGCTATTTTCCATTTTTGAATGGTAAAGTCTATAACTATAACTCATTTCCTGCCCTATTATTTCATTTTGGGTGCATATAAATTGTTTTCTAGGTATATGGGACCAAAAATGGAAAAGAATTTTGCCTAAGGATTAACTATACCCAGAGCCTCATTTATACTTAATTTAGATCATTTATATGATGAGGTTTGGGACTCTGGAGTTAATCAGACTTACTATATATGTTACTTTATGATTGTTGAGACAAAATATCTGACTAGAAGCAGTTTAAGGAGTGAAAGAGTTAATTTTCAGTTTACATTTTGGAAGTGAAGTCTATCATGGCAGGGAAAGCATATCAGGAACAGACAGCTAATTTCACATCAGTAGTGAAGTCAAAAGAGATGAATTCTACTGGGGCTAGACAATAAAATATCAAGGTCTGTTCCCCATGACATAGTTCCTCCAACAAGGCTTCACCTCCTAAAAGTTTCACAGTGCCCATGAACAGCATCACCAACTGACAAATATTCAAACATCTGAATGATAGTGATTTGAATCAGATGTCCCCCATAAACTCCTGTGTTCTGAATGCTTGGTCACTCACTAACTGATAGCAATTTCGGAGGTGGAGCCTCACTGGAAGTGTTGTTGCTGGTGGGTTTAGGGGTGACATGGCCAGCTTCCCCTTGCAAGTGCTCAACTTACTCTCTTGCTACTCTTTTCTACCTGCTGTGGCAAAAATGAAGTCCAGCCTCTTCGCACGCCATGCTTTTCCCTGACATATGGAAGCTTCCTTTTCAAGATTGTAAACCAAAATTAAACCTTTCCACACATCAGCTGCTTTTGGCCAGATGTTTTATCCAAGCAACATGAAGGTAATGACATGAGACTCTGGGGAACATTTACATTCAAACCCTCACAGAATTAAAAGATTATTTAATAAAAAAAAAAAAAGAATAATTCCCAAACCTAGACAGAGAAGTCAAAATGTAAATATGAGTCATTTAGAACACCAAACATATATGACTGAAAAGCACCTCTCCATAACACATCATAATAAAATATGTCAAAAATACATAGTAAAGAAACAATACTTAAAGCTGTAAAGGAAATATGCCAACTCAAGAACATCAAAATAACCTTAGGACTATTATCAGTAATCTTAAAAGCCAGAAAATCATGGAATGTTATATTCCAAGGCCTAAAAGGAAACAATTTTCAACCAAGTACTATACTTAGAAAAATTATCTTTAAAAATTAATGGAGAAATAAGAATATTCCAAGACAAAAACAAATTAATGCAATTCATGACACCAAGCAGTACAGAAAATGCTTAAAGAAATACTGTATACGGAGGAAGAAAAAAAACAGTCTCATCCATTAGAACACATATATGAATGTACATTAAAAAAGGGAAGAAGAACAAAGAAGATGTGGAAATGAGTCAACCATATTCAACATAGAAAGCCAGGAAACCCCCAAAACTACATGGGAAATGAAAAATAAATATAAATAACACAGCCAAAAAGAATATCACCTAACAAAATCACAGGACAGTCACTCGCAATAATAATTTTAAATGTAAATGGTGTCAACTCACCAATAAAAAGACACAGACTAACTCATTGGATTAAAAAAATCATGATCCAACTAGCTGTTGTCTCTAAGGAATACATCTACCTATCCAAAATGTCCAAAAACTGAGCATAGAAGGATGAGTCATTTCACCAAGCAAACAAAAGCTACAAGCAAGGAGGAGTGGCTAATTTTAAAGTAAACATCATACCTAAACTTATTAACAGACAAAAGGAGGTCTGGAGAGATGGCTTAGCAGTTAAGGCTCTTGCCTGTGAAGCCTAAGGACCCATGATCGATTCTTCAGATCCAACATAAGCCAGATGCACAAGGTGACACATGTGCAAGGTTGCACATGCACACAAGGTGAGGCATGTGTCTGGAATTCATTTATAGTGGCTGGAGGCCCTAGTGTGTCAATTTTTTTTTTCTCTCTCTCTCTCTCTCGGTCCCTCTCATAAAAAAGCCAATCTGTTGGGCTTGCTTTAAAAAAGAGACAAAGAGAAATACTATATTAATAAAGAGATTGTTATGTGACATAACAATTGTAAACATTTATGCAACAAATAGTGGGGCTCCCGATTGTATAAAACAAGCATAAAAGGCAAAAAAAAAAAAAAAAAAGGTCACATTGGTTCTGACACAATAATACTGAGAAACTTCAATACCCCACTCTCATATTTAGATATGTCTTCCAAACTAAAAACCAGCAAAGATACTGCAGTGTGGAGCCCCCATACACAAGGCTTCAACCTGCATTTTGTGGTAAGCTGTGGAGGGGTTATGGCAGAGAGACCCCCACACAGCAGTCAGACCTCAAGGGCAACAACCATGTGGATGCATCCTGGCACAAATGATAGAAGCAGAGTTATAGTTGGGTAGGAGACTCAGGGAATAGATTCATCCACTTTCTCCTAAAGTCTGCCACATAGGGCTGAGAGGGTTAGAGACACTTGCTAGTGACTGTGTCCATTTGATGTTTTCTGCTGTTTTTTGTTTTAGATGAAATAAGATATGTTACCTGTAGACACTTTTATTCTCCATGTTGTATCTGGTAAACTGCAATAACACTTTCCTAACCCAGACAGCCCAGCTTTCAGGTCTAGCAGCTCCCAGGAGATAGTGGAGCACTTCTAGGCTCCTATAGCCCTGGTGAGTCACATATTTTCTTTATCAGAGAGATTATGGAAACTTAGAAGTTGGACTCCAAAGCAGAGAGAGATAGAGACAAGAAGAGACAGAGAAAATGGGTGTTCCAGGGCCCTAAGCCCCTGCAAACAAACTGAATTCCAGATGCATACACCTCTTTGTACATCTGTTTATATGGGTACTGGGGAATCAAACCTCAGTGACTAGGCTTTGTAAACAAGTGCCTTAACTGCTTAGCCATCTCTCCAGTGTGAAATTTCCCTTCTTTTCTTAAAATAATAATTTTTATTATATTTATTTATTTATTTCAGACAGGAGAGAAAGAGGGAGAGAGAGAGAGAGAATGGACATACCAGAGTCTCTAGCCACTACAAGCAAACTCCAGATGTATGTGCCACCTTGTGCATCCAGCTTTACATGGGTACTGGGGAATCAAACCTGGGCTTTTCTAGCTAATTCCTTAAGGGGCTAAGCCATTTCTCTGGCCCTAAAGTCTTCAGTTGTGTTGGCATATGCCTTTAATCCCAGCATTCAGAGGGTGGAGGTAGGAGAATCTCTGTGAGTTCAAGGCCAGCCTGAGACTACATAGTGAATTCCAGGTCAGCCTTGGCTAGAGTGAAACCCTACCTCAAACAAAAAACAACAAAAAGAAGAAAAAGAAAGAAAGAAAGAAAGAAAGAAAGAAAGAAAAAAAAGAAAGAAAAAGAAAGAAAGAAAGAATAAAATAAAATAAAATAAACTACAAGTGTTTATAGGGAAAACCTGATGTAATTTAATCTACCATATGTGTTCGGTTGCTGTTTTTACCTCCTCTCGTCTACAGTCAGTCCACACTCAGGCAGGCCTGTGATAATCAAACTCCATCTTCTCGGGTTCCCTCATCACTCTCCAAGGCCTGAATAACTACAAAAATGAGAATCCTAAAGAGCTCCAGTTTACCCAGCGCTAACACGTCCTTGTCTCCTTTTGTTTTATTCTTTCTCTCCCAAATTTTTATCCAGCACTGTCTTTCCACACTATACCAATACACTTTTAGGGTCCCTTAGATACACACAGTGGAAAGGCACTCCAACTGCCATACTTGATGACCCCACTCAGCTCAAAGAAATCGAATCAGTCATTGACCCAATTCCCTAGCTACTTCTTCAGAAAGGGGAAATGAGGCAGTCTAGGGATAACAAGACACCCCAGAAAGCAGAAGTAAGAAATGGCTTTGAGCTTATAGGGTAAGAATCTATATCATTACACTATAATACAGGTCAGACTGTCAGAAGGGTCTGGACTAATTATTATTATTTGTATTATTAAGAGCATATTTGGCATGGATACATCATGCATTGGTACCATCTTTTCCCTCCTCCCTGGCCCCTTTCCATAGGGGACTCCCCTCAGTGGGGTTGCTGGTATTCCACCATGGAGTTGTGGGTTATGTCTTGTGGGAGCAGCAGTCAGTTATTGGGGGGAGAGAGTACCTCTGAGCATGATGTACCAACCTGTGACTCTTAAAATCTTTCCACCCCCCCTTCCACAAAATTGCATTGGTAAGTGTGTTTTCACTTTACTTCAGTGATGGGCTCTTAGAATCCTCTGGATCTCTGCTTTGGTAGGTGTTGAGTATCCTCAGTGTCTGTCTCTTTCACCCTGGCACTGATTGTCAGGCTCACTGTGGAAACAACACTCTTGCTCATTTCCCTACTTTCTCTGTGGTCTCACCTGTGCCTTAACTAAGATGCAAGGGGTAGTTTATCTCCTTGGATCTCACTACCTTCTGAGAAACAAAAACAGATTCTCCAACAGAGTAAAGTCAGCATAGGTTAAACTGGATAAGCATTATTAATTTAGAGACATTTTGATGGATGTAGCATCTCTTATAGCCAAATATTAGTGGGACCTTGACATTAGAAAGCATAATCTTTGTCATCATAGGATTCTGACCTAGTTCCTGGTTCCAGCCATGGGTTCCTTTCCACTGAAAGGATCTCTTAGCCAATCAGAAAGCCATGGGCTACCCACCAAGGCTGTGTGTCCCCATTGCACTGGTGTGTACTTCTTATCAGACGGTTTGTTTCTGAGTAGCTTAGACCACGACATGCTTATACCATTGTTTGCCACTGTCCTCCAGTAGCTCCTGTAGCAGTTTTCAGGACTAGATGGGCTATCTGGAGACTGGTACTCTTCCAGATTCCATCCAGATCTTTCCATGTCCAGTGCTGGCAGCATATGGTGTCTTCAGCAATAGGATCTTACCTTTTCCCTCAGGTGGATAATCAAGTGCTTTGACAAAAGCCCATATAAATTTGGGGACCTCGTAGGTCTCTCTGATCAACAGCTCAATGTGGGTAGCACCTATGTCTGGTATTGTGAATTATAGGTCAGAGACAAAGTTTTTTAAGGTTAAACTTCATCCCACCCTCTCCAGGGCCTTTTTTTTTATGGGTGCTCCCCGTGTACTCCAGTTGAGGGTTATATCTTTTAGTCTACCTTCAAGGAGAAATGTTTCTATGGTACCAGTTCATTATGGGTTTAGTTTTGTGTTTATTCCACCCGCCCCTTCCCCTCTCCCCCAAATCCTTCCATTTCTATAGTATGGCACTCAAGTTTCCATCTCATTGCAAATGAGTGAGAAAATGCAGCATTTGTCCTTCTGTGATTGTGTGTATGATCTATTTGAGGTCCACCCATTTTCCTACAAATTTCATTGTATCATTTTGTCTTACTGCTGAGTAGAATTCCACTGTGTAAATGTACCACAACTTTGTTATCTATTAGCCCAATGATAGGCACCTGGGTTGATTCAAATTCATAGCTATTATGAATTGAGCAGCTATAAACATGATTGAGCAAATATCAGTAGTGAAGTGTGGAGGATTTAGGGTAAATACCCAATAAGAGATTAACTGGGTCTGTTGGTAGTTCTATATTCATTTTTTCAAGAATCTCCATATTGATTTCCACAGTGGTTGTGCAAGTTTGCATTTTCACCAACAGTGAATGAGGGTTCTTCTTTCTCAAAATCCTCACCAACATTAATTGTTGTTTGACATTTAATGTTTGCCATCCTTTAAGTTGTATTTCCCTGATGTTTAAGGATGTTGAACATTTTCCCAACTGTGTGTTAGCCATTTATTTTTCTTCTTTTGGGAATTCCTTATTTAGTTCTCTACCCCATTTTTTGAATGGGTTGTTTGATCTTTCATTGTTTAGTTTTATTGAGTTCTTTGTAGATTCTAGATATTAGGCATCTGTCAGTGGTATACCTATTGAAAATTTTCTCCCATTCAGTGTGTAATCTATTAGGTCTGATTATGGTGTGTTTGTCTGTACAAAAGCTTTTTAGCTTTATGAGATCCCATTGGTTGAGAGATTGTTTAATTCCCTGGGCAACTGGGGTTTTGTTCAGGAAGTCCTTCCCCACTCCTATATTGTAGAGAGTTACTCCTATTTTTCCTTCTAAAAGTTGAAGAGTTTTAGGTCTTATATTGAGGTCTTTAATCCATTTTGATTTTATTTATTTATTTATTTACAAGCAGGAGGAGATAAGAGAGAAAAGACACAGACCGAGAACGTGCCCACTCCAGGGCCTCCACCCACTACAAAGGAACTCCAGATGCATGCACCATGTTGTACATGTGGTTTTATGTGGGTACTGGGGAATCAAACCAGTAAACTTAAACTTGTGTTTAAGTTTATTTAAGCAGTGTATTATGTGGACCAATTTCTGTATGTTGAACAATCCTTGCATCCCTGAGATGAATCCTGCTTGATCAATGTGGATAATGCTTTGATGTTTTGTTGAATTCAGTTTGCAAGGATTTTGTTCAGGATCTGTGCATCTAAGTTCATCAGATATATAGGCCTATAGTTTTCTTTTCTTGTTGTATCTCTGTTTGGTTTTGGTATTAGGGTGATGCTAGGTTCATAGAAAGATTTGGGGAGGATGCTCTGTTCTCCGATTAAAACACTTTGAGAAAAAATAGTTTCATTTCTTCAATGAAGGTTTGATAAAATTTGACCAAGAAGCCATCCAATCCTGGACTTTTATTGTTCAGGAGATTTTTTTTATTAAGTTTTTCATCTCAATGAATGTGATAGGTTTGTTTAGGAGATTAATCTGCTCTGAGTTTAGTTTTGGTAGGTGGTATGTTTCTAGGAATTCATCTATTTCTTCCAGATTATCCAATATTGTGGTGTAGAGGTTTTAGAAGTATGCCCTCAGGATTCTCCAAATTTCATTGATGTCTATTGTGATCTCTCCATTTTCATTTCTGGTTTTGTTAATTTGAGAATTTTCTGTTTCTTTGTTTGATCAAATTGTCCAAGGGTTTATCAATATTGTTTATTTTTATTTTTTAAAATATGTTATTTATTTATTTGAGATAGAGAAAGAGGCAAAGAGAGAAAGAGAGAGAGAGAGAGAGAGAATGGGAATTGCAGGGCCTCTAGCTACTGCAAACAAACTCCAGATGCATGAGCCCCCTTGTGCATCTAGCTTACATGGGTCTTGGAGAATCGAACCAGGATCCTTTGGCTTTGCAGGCAAATGCCTTAAGTGCTAAACCATCTTTCCAGCCCCCTATATTGTTTACTTTTCAAAGAACCAGCTCGTCATTTCAATCTTCTTAATTGTTTTCTTAGTTTCCAATTCTTTAATTTCTGCTCTGATCTTGATTACTTCTTTCCATATGGAGCTCTTAGGGCTGAATTCTTCATGTTTTTCCAATGCCTTTAGGTGGATGGTTAAGTTATTGGTTTAGGATTTTGCCATCTTTGTTATAAAGGCATTTAGTGCTATGAATTTTCCCCTTAGGATTGCCTTCATTGTGACCCATAAGTTTTGGTAGGTTGTGTTTACATTATCATTCAATTCTAGAAATTTTACAGTTTCTTGTTTGATTTCTTCCACAATCCATTCATTATTTAAAAGTGTGTTGTTCACTCTCCAAGAGCTGGTGGAATTCCTGATGTGCCTCTTGCTATTAATTTGTAGTTTTAAAGCATTGTGATTTGATATGATATGATACAGGAAGTTACATCAATTTTCCTGAATTTATGGAGGCATGCTTTATGGCCTAATATATGATCTATTTTGGAGGTTCCATGGGCTGCAGAGAAGACTCTGTATTCTGTAGGATGGGGTTGGAAAGTTCTGTAGATGTCTGTTAGGTCTAGTTAATCCATGATATTGTTGAACTGTATTACTTCCCTGTTGATTTTCTGCTTGGATGATCTGTATATTGATGATACTGGAATACTGAAGTCCCCAACTATGATGATGTTGGTGTTTATTTCTGTTTAATTTTCAAATAGGTTTTCTTTTTTTTTTTTTCTGAGGTAGGGTCTCACTCTGGTCCAGGCTGACCTGGAATTAACTATGTACTCTCAGGGTGGCCTCAAACTCACGGCAATCCTCCTACCTCTGCCTCCTAAGTGCTGGGATTAAAGGCGTGCGCCACCACGCCCAGCTCAAATAGGTTTTCTTTAATAAACTGTGATGTACATGTATTTGGTGCATATAGATTTATGATTGTGATGTCCTCATGTTGGCCTTCTTTGTCCTTTTTGATTAGTTTTGAAGTCTATATTATCAGATATTAATATAGCGACATTTGCTTATTTCTTGTTTCCATTTTCCTGAATTATCATTTTGCAACCTTTCACCCAGAGGAGGTGTCTGTCTTTAGTGGTGAGGTGGGTTTCTTGAAGACAGTAGATAGAAGGATTCATTTTTCATTTTTTAATTAATTTATTTATTTTTAAGCAGAGAGAGAAGAGAGACAGAAAGAATGAGAATTGGTGAACCAGGGCCTCCAGCCACTGGAAATGAACTCCAGACCCATATTCCTTCTTGTGCATGTGGCTTAGATAGGTACTGGGGAATCAAACCTGGGTCCTTAGGCTCCGTAGGCAAATGCCTTAACCACTAAGGTATCTCTCCAGACTGAATAGTACATTTTTCTGATCTAGCCTGTTAACTTGTATTTTTTGATGACTGAATTAAAACCATTAATATTTAAGGTTATAACTGTGAGTTTTGAGTTAATCCCTGCCATGTGGGGTGCTTTATGGGGTTTGGTGCTTTCTTGGCCTTTGTACTTTTTTGAGCCTGCTCTAGTTTTGGCTATTGTGCTCTTCTTCTTGTAGGCTCTTGAGATTGGTTGTTTGGCTGTTCTGTGTGGATAATTTCCTGAAATATTTTCTATAGGTTTGGTTTTGTGTTCATATAATCATAGAGCTGACTTTTTTTCTCCATCTATTAAGAGGGATACTCTCACTGAGGACAGTAGTTTGGGTTGGAAGCCATAGTTTTTTAGTCTTTGAAGTGCTCCATTCCAGGCCCCACTGGCTTTCAAGGTTTTCACTGACAAATCTGAGGTAAAAGCTTGAGTAAAAGCTCTGTACTCATTCCTTCTCTAAGATATAAGCTTTTCTCCAAAAACTCTAAGCTGTAATAAAATCTTTCTAAATATTATCCTCTGGTCTGTGGGTTTCACTCGTCAAAATTTATAAGACAAAAATCCAGAGGCCACTGACTCAGTGCAAGCTTTGTGTGACTGTAACCTTCCAGGGCCTGAGCTCCTGAGTATTGCTCACCCAAGAGCCAAGATAAGGCTCTGATGCTCTGAATGACACCCTAAATTCCTGCACCACTAATTTTACAAGTTAAAATCAGTGATATACAAAATGGAGATGGAAGTGTCACAAATTCCTCTTTAGGATTTAGAGCAACAAGTGAACAGGATATGTTGTTAAAGAATAGAAGTCAAAGGGAAAAATGTTTCCTTCTGGTAGCACAATTATTTTCCATAAGATTTTCTTGCATGTGTGTGTGGTGCGTAGGTAGATGCTTATGTGGGTCCATGTGCAAGTTAATTCATACAAAGGACAGAGGTCAACCTTGGGTATCTACTTAAATCACTGTCTACCTTAGATTTTTAAAATTTTTTATTGACAACTTCTATACTTACAGACAAAAAAACATGATATTTCCCTCCCCTCCCCCCATTCCCCTTCAGAATGCCATTCTCCATCATATCCCCTCCCTCTCTCTTTTAATTTCCTTACAATATATTTTTTTTACAGAGTATCTTGAACTCACCCATTTGGCTGAACTAGGTATCCAGCATGCCTCAGTGATTCTGTGTCTCTGACTCCCCAACACTGAAATTACAAGTACACACCGCTGTACTCAGTTTTAAAAAAAATATTTTATGTATTTGCAAGCAGAGAGAGACAGAGAGAAGAGAGTCACAGAGGGACAGAGATAGATAGAGAATATGGACATGCCAGGGCCTCCTAGTCACTGTAAATGAACTCCAGATGCATGTACCACCTTGGGCATATTGCTTTATATGTCAGTACAGGGGAATCAAACCAGGGTCGTTAGGCTTTGAAGGCAAGAGTCTCAACCACTGAGCCATATCTCCAGCCCTGTAATTCAGTTTTTACATGGGTCCTGGGGATCCAAATTCAGATCCTCATGCTTGCTTGGCAAATGTTTACTAATTCTAATGACTGAGCTATCTTCTGAGCTCCTATTATATTTTTTAAATTATTTATTTATTTATTTGCAAGCAGAGAGGGAGAGATAGAAGAGATGCAGACAGAGAAAGAATGGGCATGCCAGGGCCTCCAGCCACTGCAAATGAACTCCAGATGCATGTGCCCTTTGTGCATCTGGCTTACGTGGGTCCTGGAGAATCGAACCAGGATCCTTTGGCTTCACAGGCAAACGCCTTAACCACTAAGCCATTTCTCCAGCCCTCCTAATATTTTTATATCTGAACTTTCACCATGTATCCACGGTAGTGTTATTATATATTTTCATACAGTTGAGTCCTTTGTCTTGCTACAATGAACTATTAGGCACATAGGTGATAAGAAGTGAGTAAGACAAAAGAACAGAAATTTATTAAGAAAAAGGGGGGAAACTCCAAAGTGTAAAGGCAAACATACTTGAGACTGGCTGGTATTCCATAAAAAAGAAAGAAGGGAAAAATACACTTTCCGAGTCAGAGAAGCAGAGAGACTCAGCATTGAGGATCTAAGAGTAATTACTCTGAGGGAGGAGGTTCTTGGGGTTATAGGACATTATTTCATTAAGGGAATAACTGTTCCACCCACCTCATTAGTATGTCTTTACAAGAGGTGTGGTCTCTTGACCAGGGGAGTTACTGCCAAGCACCATTGGATTATTTCTTAAGGAAAGTAACTTAGTCTCCACCCAGGGATGACTTTGTTCTGGTTAGGTTGAAGTGGTTCTTCCTTTTGATGTTAAAGGGCAATTTTGATGTTTCCATTTCTACTGATACCAGGAAATGGAAGGTGGAACCTAGCCTTCAATGACTTCCAAACCTAATACCTGCCTACCTACAACATTTTCCCCCTCAAAAGTTAAGACCCTAAAATCATTTAGGAGATGAGCAGTGACTCATTCTAGCTACTTCCTACTGAAGTAGGCCTAGAGGGGTTTTAGGTTCTCCACTCTTGTTGACTTTCAGGTCTTCAAGGACAATCAAAGGGGACCCAGAGAGATGGAGTTAAGTTGTTGTTGGACCATATGAGGGTGGATTTGCTATAAAAAAGAGGAGATAAAATTACATTTGGAGGGCTGGAGGAATGGCTTAGCAGTTAAGGTGTTTGCCTGCAAAGCCAAGGGAGCCAGGTTCAATTCCCCAGGACCCACATTAGCCAGATGCACAAGGTGGCACATGCATCTGGAGTTCGTTTGCAGTGGCTGGAGGCTCTGGCATGCTCGCTCTCTGTCTCTCTCTCTCCCTCTCCCTCTTTCTCTCTGTCAAATAAATAAATATATTTTTTAAATTACATTTGGAGACAGGCATGGTGACACACACCTTTAATCCAAGCACTAAGAAAGCAGAGGTTAGAGGATCACTACAAGTTTGATGTCACCCTGAGACCACAGAGTGAATTCCAGGTCAGCCTGGGCTAAAGCGAGACCATACATCGACAAACAAACAAAAATTCATTTGGTACTTGTATCATAATTCTGAAAAAGAAATCCATAGCAATCAATCTAATAAAAGGAGACTTTGAAAGTCTCATGCTCTACCAACTGAGCTAGCCATGCCGCTAAAAGAGACTTTAGAGTACATTACTTAGAGGTATTTTGATTAACATAAATCAGTTTTATGTTTTATCATTGTTGTTAACCATGAATATTTTTTAAATGAAACAATTCATTGAACGTTTTAGAACCCGCTTTGAAAGGAAATCATAATTAAAATCTATGTATCCAATTCTATAACTTAATGAAACATTTGTCTTAAGACCCCAATGGTATGATGAGTGGATAATGAAGATGTGGTACATTTATACAATGTAGTTCTATTCAGCAGTGAAGAAAAATCAAATGGTAAAATTTGCAAGAAATGGATGGCTTGAAAGGATTATACTTAGTGAGGTAACCCAGGCCCAGAAAGTAAAGTACTGCTTGTTCTCTCTCATATGTGTATCCTAGCTACAAATGTTTGTATATGAGTTGGAATAAAACTGGGTAGCAGAGGCCTGTAAACTAGAAAGAGGATATAAAGGAGGGAGGAGAGGGGTGACTTAAGGGGATGGTATTGTATATGTGTAAGTAGAAGAACAGCTTAATGGGGGGGTGGAAAGGCCTAAATGAGGTCAGGGGAAGAGATTGAGCAAAAGAAAGGTAAGGCGAGGTGTTAATCAAAATCTAAGAGGTGGGCTGGAGATATGGCTTAGCAGTTAAGGCACTTGCCTGTGAAGCCAAAGGACCCAGGTTTGATGACCCAGTAGCCAGAAGGGGGTACATGTGTGGAGCTAATTTGCAGTGGATAGAGGCTCTGGAACACCCATTCCCTTTCTCTATCTCTTTTCTCTATCTCTCTCTAAGAGGATATGGATAAGTCATGGAAAGCTACTTTTTGGACAATGGAACACCCAGAAGCCATAGATGGCTACTAGAAATTTTTCAGTGCCAGGGATGGGATACTTTCCAGTCAGTTGTTGGCCAGGGAGGTCCCTGATGCCTCTCAAAACATTACTGGCCATTGCTGAGGTTCTTGGTTTTCCACCAGGGATAGATAGTAAGATCCTATTGCTGAAGACTCCACATGCTTGGGTTACAAGGTCACTGAGAAGCCCTGCTGGGGCTGAGATGAAAACCTCCCCCATGTACACCAGCTTACAGAAAACTAGAAAAAGCTATGCTGAATGCAGTTCCATGGGAGAGAGAGGTCACCAGTGGAGATAAACAATAGTGGACACTGAAAGCCTTATGTTTGGCAGGCTAGGCCAAATGAGCCAACGGGTACAATAGTGGTGTGTCTGTTACCCCCTGTGAAGGCCATAGCATTTATCTGAAACACGTTTCCAAAGAAAATAAGCTAACAAAAGTCCTAAGAATATATTCCATGCACAAATAAACACAAAATCCCAGGGCCCTCAGAAATGAAGATGAAAGAGGAGAGAAAAAGAAAGAATATTTCATCCTTTATTGCTTTTCCAGCCTCAGGTGGCTCAATAAAGCCTTGAAAGCATCTGCAAATCCCCAGTGAAGTATGTATCTGGTTGGCAACTAGAAAAACACTTGTAATGTGAGCCCTCCTACATTATATGTTGCTGGGGGACAGAGCAGCTTGCCTGTTGGGGCCTGGAAACAGGAGAAAGAACATTTGTGCCTGTTGCCTCTCATGGCTCATATTTTGTCTCTCCATCACCCCATGTGCCCGATAGTCCTGCACAATTTGTTTTTTAGTGGCACAGTTACTGGGATGCCATCCTCCTTTCTTCCCTACCAACTCAACTTGGTATTATAAACAAAGCCGATATGACCACCACTATGACAGCTGGTAAATGTGGACTCTGTCTGGCAACCACAGGTGTAATCTCGTCCCAGCAATAGGACAAGGGAAAGGATTCATGTGAAAGGCCTATATTATCCTATTCCAAGATCTGGTTATCCTGCTATCTACAAGTGTTCAAGTGGCTGACTTGCCTTAGTGGCTCCTAATTGTATTATACATGCCACATGGGAGAGCAGACAAGAAAGGAGAGAAAAGGAAATGCAATCAAAGGAACAGAGTAAAATCTCCCATTTTGTTTCTCATTGGCCCTAGGTTTATGCTGATGAGGTAAGAGCCCATGGTGGGGGGGGGGGAATGAGAAAATGAGAGAGAGAAGGCTTCCCATAGTCAGTCTTGGCCTTGTGTAAGGACAATCAAGACCCTCAGAAATCAAGCTGTTAGCAAAAAAACAATCCTTCAAGTTTCAATATCCTGAAGGAGCACATCCACATCAATTAGATAAGCAAGTACTTGGGGAACCTTGGGATCTTGTCATCTTATGTAAACTAGCACGTGTGGTCTAAGGCACTTAGTTCGTTCAGGGCTCTGTGAACTCAACCTGCAAACACCAACATGAAGCAAGCTCTAGCCACTTTATTTGTTCCCCTCACTTCCCCTAATTTTTTTTGTTTTGTTTTTTGGTTTTTCAAGGTAGGGTTTCACTCTAGCTCAGGCAGACCTGAATTCAGTAAGCAGGCTGGCCTCAAACTCAGTGATCTTCCTACTTCTGCCTCACAAGTGCTGGGATTAAAGGCATGCGCCACCACGCCCGGCTACCTCCCTAATTTTTAGTTGAAATCTCTTTGGTTCTGATATTATGCCTGTGGTGAGGGAAATAAGAGTCTTAGTGCTCATAGAAAAAAAGGGAAGTAAATGTGGTATATAGCCAGCTGTAGTGGCGCACACCTTTAATCCCAATACTTGGGAGGCAGAGGTAGGAGTATCGCTGTGAGTATGAGGCCACCCTGAGATTACATAGTGAATTCCAGGTCAGCCTGGGCTACAGCCAGACACTATCTCAAAAAAAAAAATTGGTAGTTTCATTTATATTCAGCAATGAGGTAAAAACAACCCAAGAAAGATATTATCTGTCTCAGGGAGGAAGCCTTGGAGAGAGACAAAGAATATTTCTTTCTCTCTCAGGGAGGGCAGAGTAACATAGCAAACTGTAATATGAAAGATCAGATCTCCTTGTCCAATACACCAAGGGGCTGTTGAGAAGCAGATTCACTAAAAGACTTCAGGGAACACTGGAGAGACACTCCAGCCAGAAACTTCTAATTACTCCAATACTTCCTCTTGGTTCTGCAGAGGACAGAGATTTCTGTGAAAGGAAATCTGGAATAAACAACAGATCAACATTCCTATTAATGCAGGATTGGAGAACTGGGAAGGATGAGATCTTCATAAAAATGAAGGACACCCCCAGACCCATAAATCCCAACTTTAGGACCTTGTCTAAGTTATCAAAGAATTGAGAATGTTGACTCAGAGAAGGGTAAATTATTAGATTTATTTTAGGAAGAGTTAAGAAGGAAAACTAATTAATAAAGCACCCAAGCCAAAAGTTCTCCACCTTTCCAATCAAGCTGGGAAGGGGTAGGGGAGACAAGGAGCATCTCTTTCCCTTGATTCTGGGGGAGGGTAGAAGAGAGGATGGGCAGAAGGACAGAAGGGACTTACATATGCGTGTCAGGCCCATTTATATGAGCCAGACATCTAATTAGAATGAGCCTCATCATCAGGCTCACATGGCATGTAGAGAGAAACTTGATTGGTTAGTGGAGCCAAGAGGAACCGTGACTCATGAAGGGTCCACCATCAGGGGCTCAACCTGCAAAACTGAGGAATCAACAGGAAAGGTTGCTGTTTTCAGCCATCTTGAATTAGACTGGAAAAGCTCCAAGTTTTAGTCCTGCCAAGGCAGTCAAGGTGGCATCTTTGTTTCTGTGGGCCAATCACCAGCTGACTGCCTATCCATAATCATTCCTCCCACCTGAGGGCAAACACTAACTGCTATTAGGGAAATAGTGTAATTATTGCTCTAACTTCTTCAAGCTGAATAGGGTAGAACATGGTAGGTAGGGCTCCTTAGGAAGGAATTTATCTAAAGGTCCATGATGGAAATGCTTTTCCATTTCTTTTGAACTGGTATGATGCAATGTCTCATGACAATTTGCGTATAGATCCTTTTCTTTTGTCTGTTTCTTCTGAACCTGAGGTAATATGTATAATAAAAGATAAATGGGAGGGGCTGGAGAGATGGCTTAGTGGTTAAGGTGTGTGCCTGCAAAGCCAAAGGATCCCAGTTTGATTCTACAGGACCCACGTAAGCCAGATGCCCAAGGGGCACATGCATCTGGAGTTCATTTGCAGTGGCTAGAAGCCCTGGCATGCCCATTCTCTCTCCTTGCAAATAAATAAATTTAAAAAAAATGATAAATGGGTAAGAACATTATAACTATCACCAAAATAGTAAAAGAGGATTTTGTCTTGTTGGAAAGAGACATAAGTCAATGTTAGAGCTTACTATTAGTAGTAAGCCTTAAGCATATGACCAGAAGTGGATATCTTTATTTAGCATCACAGAAGCCTGTAAGTCTTATATTATAGTTTTCTTTGTATTTACACTCTCTTCCTGATTATTTAAGACCATGTTGATAGCCAAAATTTACTTGTATTTTTAGTCGCTTGTGGCTTTGTTGGAGTGATTCTTAGGATCCTGGGAGGAGCTCTATGGCTTTCTCTCAACAATGTGTTGTCTGTTTGGATGAGGTAGGGCCATGCTGACCCTGCACCTTCCATTGGAAGTACTCCATTTTTGTGACTCTTGTCATGCAGACTGTACACTGATTTGGAGTCCAATCTCTGGATTTCCTTGTCCTCCCTGCCCAAGAAGGCAGATGGATTACCCGAGTAGAACACAATAGGAGTGTCCTGTCATCTCCTGGGGCATTTTTGACCTGTGAGAAGGGATCAGATTATTGGTTGTCCTTTTAGCTTCAGTGTCTCCAATTGGCTTTGGCCTCCACATGTATTTATTGAGCACTCAGAAGACAGTTACACCAGTTTTGAAGAAAAGTGTAGATACAGAGCACATCTAATTAGCACTAGTTAAAGAATAGTGTGGTAGGGCTGGAGAGATGGCTTAGTGGTTAAGTGCTTGCCTGTGAAGCCTAAGGACTCCGGTTTGAGTGCTCGATTCCCCAGGACCCATGTAAGCCAGATGCACAAGGTGACGCATGCATTGGGGGTTTGTTTGTACTGGTTGGAGGCACTGGTACACCCACACCCATTTTCTCTCTCTCTCTCTCTCTCTCTCTCTTCATGCCTATTTCTGTGTCTCTCTCTCAAATAAATTAAAAATATATATATTAAAAAAATGAATAGTGTGGTAGCTTAAAGTCATGTTGTCTAACAATTACAGTTAGCTTCCTGGTAACATTTTAAGCCATATCTAGAACATATAAAGCAAGCATGTCTTATTCTTCTAAATATTAAAAGCTATAAGCATAATCAGAACATGTCAACAGCCTTGGAATGAATTTTCTTATTAATATATCTAAAGCACTTGATTTGGTCTAGAAATTGTCTGTCAGGAAAAGGTAATTAAGACAACATAAAGTTTTGGCATATGTGTTTGACCATATCTTTTGTTAGTCTGTATACATGTGTGGGTACCTATTACCCAGGGAAGGCTAAAAAGCAGAACAGTAGAGATCAATACCTTTTCTCTCAGATGAACACTGTTATTTGAGCATGAGGCTATATCCTGGACCAGGAGATATCAGAACTGAGACAATTACTTAAATTTGTTTTGAAAGAAAAAATGCAGTTGGACAAGCAATGGTCTTTGCTTAATCCTGAAAGAGAAATCTATGGGAATTAATCTGAAGTACATAGAGGAACTTAGATTAACATAAAGCAATTTTATGTTTACCCATGACTGTTAAATCAGTTTAAGCTTTAGCAAGATATCTAACAGTTTATGACTAAATGGTACCAATATTATTTTTACATAATAGGTTTTAGTTTTCCAACTTGGGATTAAGTACTTTAACTCAAGAATTGATGATGGGAGACCTTTAGTTCTTTTTTAAAAAGACTTTATTTATTTTGAGAGAGAGAGAGAGAGAGAGAGAAAGGAAGAGGCAGTTAGAGAGAGAAAGAGATGGAGAGAATGGGTGCACCAGAGCCTCTAGCCACTGGAAATGAATTCCAGATGCATGTGCCACTTTGTGCATCTGGCTTATGTGGGTACCTGGAAATCCAACCTATGTCCTTAGGCTTTGCAGGCAAGCACATTAACCACTCCAGCCCCACTTTAGCTCTTTTTTTTTTTGGATATAGGGTCTGGCTGTAGCCCAGGCTGACCTGGAATTCACTATGTAGTCTCATGGTGGCCTTGTGCTCATGGCCATCCTCCTACCTCTGCCTTCCAAGTGCTGAGATTAAAGTTGTGTGCCACCACACCCAGTTCCTTTAGCTCTTTTTCATGAGAGACAGACACAGAGAGAGAATAGTAGCATGCCAGGGCCTCTAGCACTGCAATCAAACTCCAGATTTATGTGCCACCTTGTGAGCATGTGTGACTTTGTATGCATGTGTCACCTTGTGAGTCCAGCTTATTTGTGTTTTGGGGAGTGGAACCTGGGTCCTTAGTCTTCACAGGCAAGCACCTTAACCTCTAAGCCATCTCTCCAACCCCCTTTAAATCTTTTAATAATAAAACTTAAATGATAAACCCAGTGATGACCATTTGGTAGAATTTGCATGAGCAAGGCAAGAAGTTAACTATCTTAAAATTAGTGTCCTCAGATATGATACTTGATATAATCTTATAATAGAAAGAAAACAGATACCTCAATGTTTATACTCAGTAGCCCCAGTAGTTAAAAGCTTGACAGATAGAGGGACATAGCTACTTGATTAAATCCAGTTTTCAGAATTGTTATCATGAATAAATTAGCATAAGTGAATTGAAGTTTTAACTTGATATGAGACATGATGATATATGACATCCTCTAATAAATTGGGATTACCTGTTTTACCATGGTATAAGTTTTAGGCAAGCCTGGTGATTGTCTAAGAGTGTGCCCATTTTATTCCTCTAAGAACTATATTTCAGCAAGAAATAATGGTACTTCAGTGACCTGAGTGAGAGAAGTCTTTGAGTGATCAAAGACAAGGGAGAAAAATATGGATTTATATTACCCTTGACCTGTTTGTTTTTCCTTTTACTTGTCATTGAGCCAGAGGGCCAATTTGTTTCAAGAGAAGGAAAATTTGAGTGATATATGAATTAATTTAAATTAGCTTTGATTTGAGGCAGGGGAGTACTTGAGCCCAAACTCACAGCCAGCTTGTAGCACCTTTAAACAACACATTGGTCTATTCATAAAATTTACATTACTAAGAATAAGGAAAGATGATAGAACAGAGGAGCAAGCACCTTACTTACCATGCTAAAGTTATTACAGTAGTCTTGAACATAGTCTCTTAATTTGTAGGCCAGTTGAACCATGTAACAGAAAAAGGTTAGGAGTTTTATTTAGGTTTTGAGGATCAAAGGAAACTCAATTCCTGTTTGGGGGCTTGGGTGCCATGTTGTCATCCTGGCATTGCCTGACACTTATGTAGAAGGGAGGTGACAAGACACATCTCTCTAGATCCCTGCCTTCTAGTCAGCTTATACATTACTATCAACTATCAGAGACCAAGGAGGAGGAACCCTACTCATGCTAGCTAAGCTTACTAATGGTTTGGCACTTCTCTACTCTACCTTGAGATATCCTTTGTCCTGCTCTTACCCAGAGAAATGCAACATTGAATGAGAATTATACCTGTGTTTGCAACCTGTGACACATATCAAGGTGACAGGATTTTACCTGTGCCTGAAACATTTGTCAGTCCTCTCTACAAATTTATTCAGACCTTCTATACATATTTTTGCGTTATAATTTATGTACCATTGTATAAAAATCACAAATAATTAGAAACATTTTAAAAACCATTCTTTATTAAATATCCCATTGATTTAACATACCAATTAACACTCAAAAATTCTTAATATAAAGGCTGAAGAGATGGCTTAGTGATTAAGGTGCTTGCCTGTGAAGCCTAAGGACCCAGATTCAATCCCCCAGTTTCCATGTAACCCAGATGCAACATGATGGCACATGTTAAGTTCATTTGCATTGGCTAGAGGCCCTGTCACATCCATTCTCTCTTTCTATCTGGCTCTTTCTCTCTCTCAAATAAATAAAAATATTTTAAAGTCTTAATATAGGTACTTAAAATTTTCTTTTTTATTACCTGCATGTCACTAGGAATATCTATGAAATATATATAACCTAGGAAAATGACAACCAGACTTGGCATATAGTATTTACCCAGTGTATACAATGAAACTTCATCACTTGTTGATTTTTTGAGATATTCTTTTCTGTAAAATTTTCTGAAACACGTTTTTAAAAGTCATGGAAAGTAGGTTAGAACACTTGAACATTAAATTCAAGAGCATTGTGAGTTTCAGAAATTTCAATCCACAATCTAAGGATTATACTTAGGACAGCACAGATAATTTTGAAGATAAACAAGTATTAACAATGTTGGGCCCTATCTTTAGGCATTTTTTTTTTTTCCTAGTTGCCTGTGTGAGCAAGCAGAGGCCAGTGCATATGAAAAAAGGAGTCTGAAGCCTCTTTCCTGGGTGGTCCCTTCCCTCATTGCCAGGTGAGGCAAAAGTCAGGATCTGCCTAAGTGTGGGCTGAAACAATTTGCCCTTTATTATTTTGGCAATGTCATATGGTTGTCTCCATATTAGACACGTGGTCACCAGCTCATGTACCCAATGTTTGCCAATAGAGCAAGGAAGATGTCTGTCTTTGAGCTAAGGAAGGAAGAAGGCTTTGAAATACAGCTAGATAAAATAGTGGCTTTAACACAGTAGGTGTTTTGGAGCCAAAAGCTAGAGATGTATTATGTGTGTATAGGTGGGGGATGCTTGGCTTTGGAGTTCATGGGTTCTTTCACTCAATACGGTAAAGAACCTGAGTGCAAGAGGTATATGAAAGCAAGCAGATTTTATCCAGGCAGGAGTGAAAGTAAGCAAAAGCTCCTTTCAGGATAAAGAGGGGGGATAAGGAAGGGTCCCTGCTCAGTATGGCCACTGATTTCTCTGTGACCATCAGTTTATATCTAAAAGCATAGCCCCTTCCCCAGCCATGCATATCCCTATAGGGTCTCATCTGTCCATGCATTCTTAGTTTTCTTAGTTAATAGTGGAATGGACACCCTACTTCTGTCCACCAGCACAGAAGTGGGCTTCTGGTTAGATTCTCCACCCCCAACCCTTCCACCTCAGAAACACTCACTCAACAAGTGGCCTTGGCTTCAGGCTATGAGGGGGAGGAGGAGCACCTTACACAGACATTTGTTCATTAGTACCTTTGGATGTGAGCTATTAGGGAGGGCAGCATCTTCTCTCTGGGATCTTTTCCTCCACCTCCCAGAGCTTCTATGACCAAGACAAGATAATGTCACTGTTATCACCCTATGGCTCAAATTCCTTTCCCTAACTGCCTGTTACCCTTCCATCTTTCCCTCAGAGACAGAAAGGTTGTAATACCTCTTGTTGACATATCTATAGACAGTGGAGCCAAAAGCAATTTTAGTGCCAAGGAGAAAAATAAAAAGGAAAAATGTTTTCTATCTGTAATTACTGCCCATTGTAAGAAGTTTTTTCCATACAAAGAAAAAAAAAAGAGTAGGAAGAAAGCACAGTACTTTCCCCAAAGTGCCACCAAGGCTGCTGTGCAAAATCCCTTGAGTGATTGTAATTCCCTATCCTTCACCTCTCATTGTCCCTAACTTAAAAGTGCATGCAGTTTTGAACAATATGATCATAGACAAAAATCATAACTTACTGTTTCTCATAATTTTCCCATATGGGCCAACAAATGATGCAGAATTTGAGTCCTGAGAGGATTAGACCTCCATAAGGATGTGAGAGACCCTCAGGACCATAAATTCGAACTTCAGGTCCTTTTCCAAATTATCAAAAATTGAAACACTGGCTTGGAGAAAGGTAAATTATAAATTTACTTTAGGAAGAGTTAGTATAAGAGGGAAAGCAAAGCAAGAAAGCACCCAAACAATGCTGGGAAGGGGTAGAGGAGAAAGAAAGAATCTCTTCATGCTTCTGGGGGAAAGGAAGAAGAAAGGAAGTGCAAAAGGGCAGAAAGGGAAAAACGTGGATATGATATAGGAATTGGTGTTCCCCTTCCAATGCACCAATATAGGCCAAATGCACAGATATGATGTGAGAATTTTAGGGAGTCTCTGGATTCTTGTCTTATTCTAGCAGAAAATAGCAATATTAAAAGAAACTTGAGGGCTGAAGAGATGGCTTAGCGGTTAAGGAACTTGCTTGCAAAACCAAAGGATCCAGGTTTGATTCCCCAAGACCCACATAAGCCAGATGCACAAGGTGTTGTATGCATCTGGATTTTGTTTATGGTGGATGGAGGCCCTGACATGCCCATTCTCTCTCTCTCTCCTCTCTCTCTCTCTCTTTCATAAATAAATAAAAATAAAAATATATTTTAAAAAGAGGAAACTTGTACTGGGTTGTAGAACCACCCAACAGTCCAAAAGCTATACACAGAGAACAGAGATAAACCCCTGCTTGCCCATGACCCACCCACAGGGAGAGACCAGGGGACAGAGAGAAAAACTCCCATTTGCCCACAAGTTACCCATATGGAGAAAGCAGGGAACATAAATAAGCTCCCCACTAGCTCTGCAAGTTACTGATAGACTTGAACTAATTGGAACAAGAGGTACAAGAAATTTAAACTGTGCACCTGCCTGCTCATACCACATACACTTCTGTATCGTATGCTTGCTTGCATCCACTGTAGAAGAAAGATATAAAAAGCCTCACATGCCTAAGCCCAGGGCTGGTGCCATTACATAGATATCTAGGGTCAGCCCATTAGCGTGAATAAGTCTTCTTTTCCTCTGTCCAAATGGCTCTGAGTCTTAATTTGTCCATGAATTTCCTGCAACGTTATGAATTCAAAGAAAAAAAAATCAGCAAACCAGATGATAAAGTTTATAGGTGTTTTATTTAAATGTTATTTATTTGAGAGAGAAAGAAAATGAAAGGCAGATAGAGAATAGGTACACCAGGGCCTCTAGCCATTGCAAATGAACTCCAGATGTGTTCAGCACCTTGTGCATCTGGCTTTATGTGGGTATTAGGGAATCAAACCTGAGTCCTTTGGCTTTGCAGGCAAGTGCCTTAATCACTAAGCCATGTCTCTAGCCCCAGTTTACATGTTTTATTAGACTATAGGTAGAAATTACAAGAAGGAGGAAATGCAAATCACTTGCCCAAGGAGGCAAGAGGGAATTTGATAATCCCACATAGAGAGAAGTAAGGACAAGAGTACACCAAATTCCTGCCCATGAGAAGACAGAAAATGGGTAAAGCCCACCTAGACACCCTATATTTAGGTCTTTTATAGGTTTTGAGTGGGTGCTGAGCTCACCAGCCACAACACCAGGTTCAGGTTTAATTCTCAGGAATCTTAATTCTAGGAAAGGGAAACTCCTTTCTAGGGAGGAACTCACTTTGAGTTTAAGAAAGAAAAAAAAAAACAGATCTAGAGAACTCCTTTAGGCAACAAAAGGTTAAGGAGAAGCCCTATCCTTCTCTGACCCCTAGCAAAGTGAAAAGTCTAAGAGCAGGTTCAAGGTCATTTACTTTTATTTTCAGGGCCCAGTCATCCTAAACTGCTTCACAGAGACAGTCAGAAGGGGCTTAGACACATGCCTCAGGCTCATTTATATGAGCCAGACATCTAATTAGAATGAACCTCATCATCAGGCTCAGCTGGTGTGTAGGGACAAACATGATTGGTTGGTGGGCCCAAGGAACACTTTCTTTTTGGTTTCTCGAGGTAGGGTCTCACTCTAGCCCAGGCTGACCTGGAATTCACTCTGTAGTCTCAGGGTGGCCTCGAACTCATGGCGATCCTCCTACCTCTGCCTCCCAAGTGCTGGGATTAAAGGCATGCGCCACCACACCCGGCCCAAGGAACACTTCTTTAAGAAGCCCTCTCTTCCAGGATAAACCTGCAAAACTGAGGAATAAACAAGAATCTGTTGCTGTTGCTGGGGAGGGATAAGGTTATTGTTTTCAGCCATCTTGGATGAGAGTGGATCAGATGTAAATTTTAGCCCTGCTAAAGCAGCAAAGGTGGTGTCCTTGTTTCTGTGGGCTAGTCCCTAGTTAACTACCTATCAGAAAAAAGCTACCTTCTTCCTAATCCATATACTATCACAAGAGGTAGAAGAGAATTAATTGGATTCATTTCTGTAAACCTTTCCCTTGTGCCTTGAGATTGTCAACCTTCCTACCGACTTATACTTGGCTGTGTTTTGTCATAGAGAACTATGGTTGCACACATATGGAGTTTGAAATCAGGAAAGATTTGGTTTAGGATGGAGCTTCAGGCAAAGGCAGAGCAGAGAAGCAGAAAGATGTTAGGTGAAGCAGATTCATTTCACTCACCTCTACAGTATCTCAGTGGGCCCTCCAATGTGTTGCATATTTTCATATTGTTGAGTCCTTTGCCTCATAACCATGAAAAATTGGGCACACAATGATTAATTGTGTTGATTAATTGTGTTAATTGACAGGCTTGGTTGGATTAACTCTTAAAAGGGGACAAGCATTCTCATACCTCCACTGCCCTCCCTTTCATACCAGGGAGACTGGAGGTGAGATCTATACTTCAGTGATCTCTAAGCCTGCTAATGTTTGTCTACCTACTACATTACTGGCTCAAGTGTTGAGATTCTAAAATCATTTTGGAGATGGGCATTGACTCAGTTTGGTTAAAGTGGGATGCAGATGGGCTTAAGGAACCATTCTTGTTGACTTTCAGACCCTGGAGAATGATTAAAGGTACCCAAATAGATAGATTTATATCATTTTAGGACTATCTGAAGTTGATTCTCTGTACATAAAAGGGGATAAAATTATATGAAGTCCAATGATTAATAAAATTATAATTAAGTTTATAATAGATATAACCTATTCTTACATGAATATTCAGAAATACAATTTAAAGATGTTCACCAAAAGAGATGGTGATGGACATGACTTGAGTCTGATTTCATAGATATCATAAAACTAAAGAGGCTTTAGCAAAATTAACTGGAATATACATACTCAGATTTTGTTTACAGCTTGGGAAATCAAGATAGTCCTTTAATGTGACTATGCTCAGAGTTAAATGGGGAAGCCTTTAAGGCCTGAATTTTTGTCCCTTTTAAACTCTCACCTACTTTTGGTTTATATTATTACAAATTATTTTAGGCTTTGGTTATGCTCTCCTCTCCTCCTGGGTGTTTAAGACCAAGTAGGTAACTAAACTTTAACCATTTTAAGGTCAGTTGGAGCGCCATAGAAGATACTTTGAGACACTATACCATTTATGCCATCTTCTGGGATGGATCAGGGTCTTATTGACCATGTGGCTTCTCTTGGAAACATTGTGGGTTTTTTTCCTATCTTGACCCTACTTATGCAAACTGTACACTGATTGAAGTTCAACTTCTGGGTCTCCATGACAGTTACCATTTTACAATCTAATAATATGGTCATTTTTATTACATACAGAATAAGCTTGCCCAGATTATAAATCTTACTGTTACTTGTTTCTCTTGTAATTTTTATTGTTAAAAGGAAATTTAGCATACAAATCTTTGACAAACATATATATCCATCATTTCATATGTGTAACAGCCTTAATAAGACCTTATATTTAACATTTGTATGTTAGAATGCTCTTGAAAAAGAAATCCACCATACATGATGGAATGCTGATGACTACAATATTGTGAAGGTCATATGTAGGTAATGATAGTTTTGTGAGGTCATTAATGTAATGAGCACTTCATCTTTGGAAGAGAGCACTCCAAAGCCTTCTCGTTCTTACCTACTTCCACAATGCTCCCTGAGTCTTGGTGGAGATGATATAGATGTCTCAGCACTCAACAGTCACTTATTCTCAGCATGTTAATGAGTTTTGAATCTTCCCCGTAGTCAGTGTTGGATTACCACTTAAGGGAGGGGACGATACCTCTGATACTTCCATTCTCCTCCCTTTCATATAATATTTGAAATCCTATGGAGAGAGGATTGTGATGTTTTTGTGATCAATGTTCCCAGGGAGACAGAAAATGATGTTCCTCCTTTGATGATCTCCAAGCCTGTTAATGTGTGCCAACCTACACCTACACTGTGAGTGAAACAGCTCTGTCATGTCCAGAAGACAGCATTTCATAACAATACTCTACATCCTATAGCTATTCTATGATGATCCCTCAGCCTTGAAGGTAGAGATATAGATATCCTTTTCAGGGCTGAACACTCAACAGGCACTAATTCTCAGTACTTTGACCAGATATTTTTCTCTGCTATCCACAGAAAAAAGAAGCTCCTCTGACCAAGGCTTTGAACAGCACTAATATATTGGCATGAACAAATATTTAGAAGGCATTTTGCCAGCATGTCCATTTACCAATACAACAGTAGTACACCCCTCCCAAGAGACTATGACCTCCTTAGTTATGGATTTAATTTTTTTTTTATTTTAGAGAGGGTGAGAGAAAGAGAGAGAGCGACAAAGAGATATTGAGATATGAGAATTGGCATGTCAGGGCCTCAGCAGCTGCAATCGAACTCCAGATGCTTGCTCCACCTTGTGGGCATGTATGACCTTATGCTTGCCTCACCTTTTTGCATCTGGCTTACATGGGATCTGGAGAGTTGGACATGGGCCCTTAGGCTTCACAAGCAAGCACCTTAACCACTAAGTCATCTCTCCATCCCCCCTTAGTTATAGATTTCAACTAGGTTTGCAGTACTAGGCATGAATTTGCATTGGTGGGCCTCATATCAAATCAGAAAGTAGTTGGTCACTACCATAACAATTATGCCACTATTTCATCAATGTGAAAATCTTACCTAGCCGGGCCCACAGGTAAATAAGACTGTTGATGATTCTTCCCTCTCCAGCAGACAATATAGCATCTTCTGACATGAAATCTGTCAATCACATAGAAAGCTTCCAGATCACTCCCACCTTGATTTATATTTCCTGCAACCAAAGTGTATGTAGCTTCTAGAAGTAGCATTATCCATCCATGTACAGTGACTTACTTCAAATTCCTTCATTATTATTATTAATAATATATTTTTAATTTGCTTATAATGTAATGGGTTTCCTTAGAGTTTTCATTCATCTTTATTTCATGTTAACTTTCACCATCACTCATGTCTGTCTACAATCCTCCACTTTCCACCTTCAGTTTTGCCCCCTCTACTTTCATATCACATATGTCCATGCCACCCTGAACATGTCCGATGTCGACATATCACATATATTTTACTATCCTCTCTGAAAGCCTCTTTCTCCCACATTATCATGGACCCTTTCTAGATTTCTGATCTCTGTAAATGTATGAAGTTAAACATGCAAATCAAAAAATTCAAAGTTAGTATCCACATATGAAAGAACATGCAGCATTTTTGTTTCTGAGCCTGTACTACTTCACTAAGTATATTTCCCAGCTCCCTCCATTTCTCTGAATTTCTAAAATATTTTTTATATATTTATTTGAGAGAGACAGAGAGATACAAAGCATGGGCATGCAAGGGCCTCCTGCTGCTGCAAGTTAATTCTAGACACATGCGCCACTTTGTGTGTGTGGTTTTATGTGGGTACTTGGGAATCAAACCCAAGCTGCTAGAATTTACAAGCAAGTGCCTTTAACCACGTGGCAATCTCTCCAGTCACCATTTTCCTGAATTTTTCATAATTTCATTTTTCATTAAAACTGAACAAAATTCCAGTGTGTATAGGTATGACATTTTCATTATCCATTCACCAGTTGATGGACATCTAAACAGATTGATTTTCCTGGCTATTATGATTACAGTAGCAATGAAAATGTATGTAAAAGTATTTCTATAACATGATTGGAATACTTTGGGCATATGTCCCAAAGTTGTAGGGCTAGGTCACAAGGAATTTGTTTTAAGATAAAGTCTCACTCTGGTCCAGGCTGACCAAAAATTCATTATGTAGTCCCAGTGGCCTTGAACTCATCTATCTCTGCCTTATGAGAGCTGGGATTAAAGTCATGTTCCACCATGCCTGGCCACATGGTAGTTTTATTTTTAACTTTTTGAGAAACTTTCGTTGTAATTTCCATAGTGGCATCAATTTACATTACCAGAAACAGTGAATAAGAGTTCTCATTTCCTCACACCCTCACCAGCATTTCTTGTCATTTATTTTCTTGATGATAGCCATACTTACAGGAGTTAAATGGAATCTCAAAGTAGTTTTAGTTTACATTTCACTGATTACATTCAAAAATATTTATTGATCAGGCTTGAGAGATGGATTAGCACTCAAGGTGCTTGGCTGCAAAGCCTAATGACCCATGTTCAGCTCCCCGGCTCCCCAGTAAGCCAGACGCACAAGGTGATGCAAGCACATAAGGTTGCAGGTGTGCCAAGGGGGTGCACATATCTGGAGTTCAATTGCAGTGGTTGGAGGCCCTGACACACCAATTCTCTTTCTCACTCTCTCTCACACACTCTCACTCTCTCACATAAAAAATTATTGACCATTTTGGTTTCTCCTTTTAAGAAGTCTCTGTCAGTTTCATTACCCTCTTTTTATTGGGTTGTTTATTTTCTTGATGTGTAATTGAGTTCTTTGTATATTCTATAGATTAATCCTCTGTAATATAAATAACTGGAAAAGACATTCTCTCATTTTGCAGACTGTCTCTTCGCTCAACTGACAGTTTTCTTTGCTGTACAGAAGATTTTAAGTTCATGAGGTCCCATTTGTCTATTTTAGCTTTATTTCATAAGTTATTGGAGTACTACTCAGAATTTCCTTATCAATGTGTATAATTTGAACGTGACCCCTATTTTTCCAGAAATTTCAGTTTCAGATCTTAAACTGAAGTACTTGATCCACTTGGTGTTGTTTTTATGCAGGTTAAGACGTTTCCTTCTTCTACATATAAATATCTAGGCTTCCCAGCTCCATGTCATGAAAATGTTGACTTCTTTTCAATGAGAATTTTTGGCCACTGTGAAAACTTAGGTGGTGCAGTTGCATGGATTTATAACTCTTATATTCAATTGATCTATGTGTCTTTTTAAAGTACTATGCTGTTTTTATTACTAAGACTGTGTAGACTAACTTGAAATCAGTAAAGTGATAGTTACAGCAATATACCTTTTTCTCAGAATTGCTTTGGCTATCGAGTCACTTTTTGCTTCCATATAAATTTTATGATTTCTTTGTCTATTTCTGTGAAGTATAGTACTGGAATTTTGATTGGGATTGCATTGAAGTTGTATATTTCTTTTGGTAGAATGGCCATTTTCATAATAATCTTTCACTCCATAAACATGTGAAGTTGTTCCATCTTCTAGCATCTTCCTCAATTTCTTTCTGACTTGTTTCAAAGTTTTCATTGCAGAAGTCTTTGACTTGCTTGGGTAGGCTTATTCTAAGGTAGTTTGAGGCCATTTTGTTTCCCTTTTTTCTTTCTCTGTATAGTTTCCATTGGAATGTAGGAAGGTTACTGTATTTTATGTGTTAATGTCACTTTCTGCCTCTTTTCTGAAGGTATTTAAGGTGTGTAGGGATTTTATGGTAGTGTCTTTAGGATCCCTTATTTGTGACATGGTATAGTAGTTAGCTTCAGTTGCTGGTATGAATTTCCATACCAGGCACAGTTATGGAAGGACGAAGGGATTTATTTGAAGATTACAGATCCAGGGGGAATTCCATAATGGCAGAAGAAGTCCCCCCTCCTTTACAGAACCAAGGAGAGAGAGAGAGAGAGAAGCCATCACCAACACACCAGCACAGGCAAGCATACTTCAGAAACCTCAAGCAAAGCTCAAGCACTTTGCATATCATTAGAGTTGAATTCCAACCCCACCCAGACTCCTCAGGGCTGGACCCTAGTGACACCTCCTCCAGCCAGGTAGCTGAAAATCCAAGAACCTTTAATAAAACTCCTGAATCTATTGGGGGAGATCTATTCAAACTAAAAAATTCCACCCCTTGCCCCAATAAATATATAACCATCTCACATTGTATATTGTGTTCAGTCCAAATTCAAAGGTTCCTATAGTCTATACCAAAGTCCTAAGTGTCATCTGAGATTTAAGAGTGTCTCTTAACTGTGAATCCTGCAAAATCCAAATAAGTTATATACTTTCCATATATGCATGCACAGAGTAAACATTTTCAATTGCTATAAGGCATAATGAAGAGAGACTAGAACAATGTGAACTCAGTAACCATGAAGCAAACATCAAACATCTGCAATTTAAGTCTGATATAAACAGTGACTGACAGTCTCTGGAGTTTACAATTCAATGCCTCCAACTGGGCTAAATAGCATGGTGGCCCTTGCATAGTTCTGGTACATCTAAATATCCTTGGGTATCCACTGCAAACAATTGTCCATCTTCCAACGGCTTCACCAGCCTCTTTTTTAGGGTCAAGACACCCTATCTATACACCATGTCTCATCAGCAGCTCCTAAAACCATGTGTACTTTATAACCACTCCACACATTTTTTCATGCTTCTAAAATCAATACCAGATGTTCAGGACACAGCCATATTCTTTTTTTTTTTTTTTTTTTTTTTGGTTTTTTTCATTTTTCAGTTTTTCAAGGTAGGGTCTCACTCTAGCCCAGGCTGACCTGGAATTCTCTATGTAATCTCAGGGTGGCCTCGAACTCATAGTGATCCTCCTATCTTTGCCTCCCGAATGCTGGGATTAAAGGCATGCGCCACCACGTCCGGCATAGCCATATTCTTAATTCCAGGACAAAATAAATCGTAATCTTGAAGAGCAGAGTTTTTTCCAGTCAACTCTTTCCAAAGGAGTTTAATTTCTACCATAGTCTTTTCTTGGGCATCCTTTCCGTTGTTTTAATGTAAAGCAGTTAAATCCTTAAGATTGCTAATGTGTTTGACAATAGCAGATTCAGTAACTTAAAACCAGTTTCAATGCCTGTAATTTTAACTTTCTTGAGTCTTTCCAACCTTAAATATTAAAATTCTCTGTCCCATATCTTTAGCCAAGCACACCAGTCCATTACAAAGTTAACTTTGATCAAAATCTCTGGTCCTGGGCAGAAGAACACAGCTACCCTTTATACCAGTAGCCCAGTTCCAGTAAGGTTTTCTGCAGTCTTTCCTTCACCTTAGAAAGTTCATAAGCCAAGTCTCCAAATATAATTCTCTCTGCACTTAACATTTTTAAACTCTTATTAGAATAGTCCATACTACTTAGCTTATTGCTCCAGAACACATCTTTAGTTGTAGGCACCAAGTTTCCATTCCTCCAGCACACAAGTTTCAAAAGGCCAAAACACATGGTCAGATATTCATCTCATCAATGCTATCCCACTCTTCAGTACACATTTTGTAGCAGAAAACCATACATTGCTGGAATGAACCTCCAGAACGGACACAGTTTATGTAAGGAAGAAAGGATTTAGTTGAAGCTTACAGATACAGGGTAAGTTCCATAATGGTGGAAGAAGCTGGCCTGTTTTCACAGATCCAAGCATAGAAAGAAAAACCACCACCGACACAGCACAAGCAAGCACACTTCAGGAACTTCAGGCAAAGCTCAGCCATTTTGCATATCTTTAGATTGGAATTCTGGATCCTCCAAGTGACACCTCCTCCAGCCAGGTGACTGGAGATCCAAATTATAAGCTTTAATAAAACTCCTGAATCTGCTGAGGGACATTTATTCAAACCACCATACATGGTTTCAGCAGAAAATAATCAAGAGATCTTTCTGAAATGCAAATCTGATTCTGCCTGATCTCTTGATTAAAATACCCAAATGTCTACTTACTGTTATTGGCTGGCTAGTTGTTCAGCTTGCTAGGCCTACTGCTGGTTAAGACTATTGAATACTTTTCTCCTACAGCAGGCTGCATAGCACGTTCCAGCACTTTGACAGCTAGCTTGATTTCTCAGTGTCATGAAACCAAAACATGTGATGTCTTCAGCAAAAGAGCCTTACCATCTACTTCTGGTGGGCAACCAAGAGCCTTGACAATAGCCAGTATTGTTTTCAGGACTCAAGGTTTTCTCAAACCAACAACTAAATAGGAACTATCCCACTCCTTGCACTGAAATTTTCTGTAACAACCTATGTCTTTTGAGTACAGCATGTATGCTTCCACAGGATACTTCTTCCCAGCCTCTCTATTCTTTTTTTTTTTCAAGATAGGGTCTCTATATAGCCCAGGCTGAACTGGAATTCACAATGTAGTCTCAGGGTGGCCTCGAACTCATGGTGATCCTCCTACCTTTGCCTGCTGAGTGCTGGGATTAAAGGCATGCACCACCACACCCTACCAGTGTATTTATTCTTTAACTCATATAGTTTTTAATTAGCTAACAAAGAAGTATGCTTTCATATGTGATAAAAGAACTGAGCTTATGTGCCTACTAGTGCAACAGTGGCATGTCTGTAATGGGGGATATCAACTGTTTTCTGACATTCCAAGGGAGGGAATTCATGCCTGATACTGAAAACCTATTCAATAGCTTTTGGCTGGGAAGGTCACAAGGACTAGTGGGCAAGTTACTTCTTTTGTTTGGCTATATCGATATATTATGCCTACCAAATTGCCCTCTAAATATTTATGCTTATGTCTGTATATTTGTGTTGCTGTCAGCTTCTCTTTTCAGATGATGGTTACTGCTAGAGAGACTCAAAACTTGTCAAAGTACTGAGAAGAAGAGGCAGTTGAGTGTTTAATGCTTAATGAGACATCTTTATTACACCCTCCTTTGGCTGCTTCTGTTGTGGGATCAGGGCTCTGCCAGGAACTAATAATGCAGAAGATTCCCAGGCTCAGGCCTCACAACCTTCAGATCCTTGTCCAAGTTATTGAAGAATTGAAAAATGCAGACTCAGAGAAGAAAACTAAGTTATAGAGAATTTATTAAGAGGAGGATAAAACAGGAGAGAAGAAAAAGCATAAAATCTTCCCAGTGAAGAAAATTCCTTCCTGGGAGGGTAAAGACCAGGTTAAAAAAAAAAAAAAAAAAAACCCTCTCACATGGGAGGATAATCTTGGAATGGTGACCTCTCCCACACATGTGGCTCAGGTCCATTTATATGAATTAAGCATCCAATTAGAATGAGCCTCATTACCAGGTTCAGGTGTGTAAAACAGACTCTGATTGGTTGATGGCCCCAAGAGGCCCACTGATTCAGGAAGGTCCTACTTTTAGAGTTGCAGAATGGGAGGAGAAAGCTGTTGCTTCTGCTGCTGCTGCTGCTGCAGAAAAATCAGGAAGCTGATCTGCTATTGCTTACAGCCATCTTGGACGAGATTGAATCAGATCATAGTTCTAGACTTGCCAGGGCAGAGGTAAGGACCCTCACAGAGCAAAGAAGACAACTACATGTATATATGCAGGTAAGCAACTTTGAAGCCCAGTAGCTTAAGAGGGCACAAATGATAATTGAAGGGAAGAAAAATAAGAAACATTTGCAACAGGTTGGTCAGAATCCTTGAGCCTAGCTCCCACTCCCCACCACACATCCTGTAACCCTCTTCTGCCTAGAGATAAAATCAACTAATCATGTATTGCCAAATATTTGTTCTGCATTGTCGTATGTTGTTCTTTACTAGGAAAAGTGTGAGAAAACCTTGGTTGGGGCTCAGGTATTTTGGAAGTTACTCTGCCTGAGTCTTGGCTGGCTAATAAAGCTATTTTTCTTGTGATCTTGGTGCCTGGTCTTTTTACTCCTGCTTCATTTCCTATGGGCGAGTCCATACCTAACTACCTACCAAGAAAAAAACCTACCTTACTTTTAATCCATATGACTCTCATCCCCAGTCCCTTTCCCTTTTGATTTTCATATCATTTAATATCTGCTATCTTTTCTACCCTTACCCCTTGAAGCCTCTTTTTTCCCCTTTCAATGGGTTGCTTTCTGATTTCTTGGCATCTACAATCTACACACTCTCTTTGCTACAATAACAAACACATAAAGGTTACAAGCTAAACTTCACATATGAAAGACAACATATGGTGTTTTTTCTTTCTATACCTGGGTTATTTTAATACAATATTTTTAAATTCTATCCATTTTCCAGCAAATTTTATAACTTTGGTTTTATGAGTTCAATTTTGAACATGAGAGTCTAAGGCATCTTTAGAATGTCCCCACAGTATTATCCATTGGCATTCAGGAATACCTTATGTTGTTATGAAGCAAGTAGGAGTACAGGTAGAGATTTGGGACTCATCAAGCATAGTAGTACTTTTATTTAAGATATGAATGTGATTGTCCTGGGAGAGTGTATGGAGTGAATTTTGAAAAGGAGACCTGGCCATTATTGTGTGCATCTACAATCCCAGCACTTGGGAGGGTGGCGTTAGGAGAATCAATAGTTCAAGCCTAGCCTTGATGTACATAATAAGACTCTGTTTCTGAAAATAAAAAAATAATGGGAGAGTGTGCAAAAATCTCAGAAACTTGGGCATTTTAAGGAAAGGCAAAGCTGAAAGTAAGCAGAAACAAGTAAAGGGGGAAGCACAGGAGATACTGCATTCCAGTTGTGCCCTCTTGTGGCAGTCTGCATACCTTCCCTCTTTTGTTTCTTGGGTCTGGACCTATAATTCTAGCCTTATCCTACCTGTGAGACTGGGCTTCCAGGTCTTCTAACAGTTACTTCTCAGGTGTGAGACTCCCCTTTTATTACTGCTGAAATTTAAGAGCAATTTGAACCCCTCTCTTCTCAAGTGGAACAAGTATAAAAAGCAAACTTGGGGGTGGGGTCAACTTCCATTTCCACATCTATATATGCCTTGGAATCTTCTGATTCCATTGACCTCATTGATTTCAGTAAATCCAAGTTCTCTTAATATCCCTTATTTCCCTTTATATTCGAAATATATTTTGTTTTGTTATAGTAAATCTTACAGGATACAAAGCATACATTCGATGTATTAGTAAAACTTATGTATGGTTTAAAAACCAAATAATTTTTTAAAGTAGTACTTTGTGTAACCTTGTGGACCACCAAGCTATTTGCCCATATTTGTATGATTTTTACAATTATCTACAAGGTCTCAAAAGTTAACACACAGCTATTTAACAACACATAAGAAAGAATGAAAAAGAAAAATCTGAGCTATAAGTTCCCATATAATTTGTTAACAAGAGCATACCATCAGGTTAAATTTAATAAGGCCTCCCCACTTTTTAAGAAATGGCTTACTCTGCTGAGCATAGTAGCACATTCTTGTTATCCTAGTAGGATAAAGCAGAGAAATCTTGTGTTTAAAGCTAGCCTGAGTAAGACAATGTCAGAGAGAGGGAGGAAAGGGGCAAAGGGAAGGAAGAAATGGCTCCCAGATTTATGTCACATGTTCTTCAGTAATTCATAGCAACAAGATGAATATCTAAACCTCATTATAGAGATTTTCCACCTGAAAAAAAAGCCCATTTGGTTATGCTTTTTTCCAACTAAGTACTATGGCCGAAGTACACAGATCATGTTGGTACCTGCTCTCCAAAATCTTGATTAGTTTCAACCTACTGTCATAGTAACTATACTTACTCAGGGGAACCAGGAGTAGTGGCAGTAAAATTTTCTTATTTAGAAACAACTTGTTTCCAATGTTTGTCTTCAATGCTAGTCAAAATCAAACTTCACCTAGAAACCTGTCTAATGCACAGATAACACATTATCTAGTAAAGAGAATTTATGTAAGTTCAGTGGACCCTTACATAAGATTTGGATAGGGTCGCCGGGTGTGGTGGCACATGCCTTTAATCCCAACATTCGGGAGGCAAAAGTAGGAGGATTTCCATGAGTTTGAGGCCACCCTGAGACTATATAGCGAATTCCAGGTCAGCCTGGGCTAGAGTGAGACCCTACCTTGAAAAACCGAAAAATGAAAAAACCAAAAAAAAAAAAAAAAAGATTTGGATAGGGTCAATAAACATTCATTTTCTCAGGATAGTTTTAGAACCAACTGAAATGGAAAGATGTAGGAGTCAGGTAATTGGAGAACAAAACATCTTTTTCATTACTGATGTTAATCAGTAACTAGACCACAAAATAAAGGAGCTTTACCCAATCACAAACAATGCTGAAAGACTACATGACTCCAAGTCTAAAATGAGTATTATTTTGCATGGCAAGGAGCCAGTCCAAATGCACATTTTTCATAAGCCATTAGAAGAAAAACAGAGGCAAGGCAAGTATACACAGATACTTCTTTCAAATAGACTTATCATATAACTCATTCCTCCTCCTGTGAACAGAAAACCAGAAGTGTTTATCTATTTTAAGTTCTTCCACTTGGAAATATGAGAAGTAAGATTAAGTGTTCCCTCTAACACAATTCAGTGCTGTATTCAGTATTGTCATTTGCTTGAGCTTGCCTAGCTCTTTGGGACCAAAAATATCACAGATTTTACTGTAACCAAAGTGTATTCAGATATTTTAGGAAGACTGATGCATAGTACAAATAACTCAGCTGCAGAGTATCATGTTAATGGCAGATCACTGACCAATTAATTCCATTTAAAAAGGTATTACAGAGCATGAAGAAATGCTTAAAGGCAAATCTGCCAAAAGGAATCCATGCTCCACTATATACCAAGTGCTAAAAATACACACTGTACATTTTGAGCATGTGTTTTCAGCCACTTAAGACCTGCTAAAAGTCTAAAATGTAGCTTCCAATTTATATTTATACTATATATGCAGTTATAAAAATTTGCATAGGCTTTTTTCTTTTTTGGTTTTTTCTTTTATTTAATTATTAAATTATTATATTCATTGAGGGAAGTACAGAGCCAAGGAATGGCACCCACGTGACTAAAGGTCCCACGTGGAGGACCTGGAAAAAAGCATTGAAAGAACGAGAAAAGAAAATTTAAGGAACTTCTGCCATGTGGGGAGCTGGAGGGGATAAAGAACCGATGCAAACAATAAGGGCCAGGCCTGGGCCTGGGTTCCAAGCCCAGCCAAGGGAAAAACTCACCCACAGGTGGAAGTTCCCAAGTGATCAGAACTTTTTGTTGCTGTTGTTATTTTGAGTTAGGGTCTTGCTCTAACTTAGGCTGACCTGGAACTCTGTAGTCCCAGGCTGGCTTCAAACTCACCTCTACCTCCTAAGTGCCACTATGCCTGGCCCCACCCTCTTTTATTTTGTTTTAGAGACAAAGTATCTCACTGGCCTGGAATTTTCCTAATTAGGCTAAACTGCTTGGCCAGTGAGCCCTAACTATCAGCCATCCCTCCCCAATGCTAGGATTACAAGTATATGCCACTGCCGGGCATGGTGGCACATGCCTTTAATCCCAGCACTCACGAGGCAGAGGTAGGAGGATGACCATGAGTTCAAGGCCACCCTGAGACTTGAAAAGCAAAAAACAAACAAACAAACAAGTATATGTTACTATACCCAGCTTTGTTTAATGTAGGTTCTGGGGATTGAACTCAGGCACTTAATGATTGCAAGCCAAGCAGTTTACCAATGGAGCTATCTCCTCAGCCCATATAGAGGCTTTCTAAATGTCCTTAGTAACATTCAAGTAGTTCTGATTTTTTTTTTCAAGGCAGGGTCTCACTGTAGCCCAGGCTGAACTTGAATTCACTCTGTAGTCCCAGGAAGGTGATCCTCCTACCTCTGCCTGATCCTCCTACCTCTGCCTCCTGAGTGCTGGGATTAAATGCATGGCTTTAATTCAGTTTTGTTTGTTTGTTTGTTTGTTTGTTTGTTTGTTTGTTTGTTTTTCGAGGTAGGGTCTCACTGTAGCTCAGGCTGACCTAGAATTCACTCTGTAGTCTCAGGGTGGCTGCCCAGCTAGTTGTTTTATTTTAAATCAGTCTTCACTTATTACATAGACTTCACTCAAAAATTATTGAGAAAGTAAAAATATTTTACGCCAAAATCTTTCTTTTTTAATTGCTCTCAAGAAAAATTGATATTTAAGGCTGGAGAGATGGTCCAGTAGTTAAGGTACTTTCTTGCAAAGCCTAATGACCCCGGTTCAACTCCCCAGTACCCACGTAAAGACAGATGCACAAGGTGGCACATGCTTCTAGAGATCATTTGCAGTGGCTAGAGGCCCTGGTGCTCCCATTCTCTCTGTCTATATACCTCTCTCTCTCTCTCTGTTTCTCTTCTGGTAAATAAATAAAAGATATTTTAAAAATGGATATTAGCCTGGCATGGGTGGGGTGCACACCTTTAATCCCAGCACCTTGGAGACAGAGGTAGGAGGCTCACCAAGAGTTCAAGGCCACCCTGAGACTACATAGTAAATTCCAGTTCAGCCTGGGCTACAGTGAGACCCTACCTGGAAAAATCAAAAATAAATAAATAATGGATATTTATTTGATATGAAAAATATTAACATTAAAGGAACTGAGCTAGAACACTGCTATATGTACAAAAGGCTCAGGTGAAGTATATTACCTACAGTTGTGTATGTACATGTGTGCATGTCATGATGGAATTAGACATTAGATTAAACCATTTCCTCAACATTTTTCAGATGCTCTTTCTTTCATAAAATTAAATGTAGAAAGATTGTAAGTTAGAGAGAATGGGCACGCCAGGGCCTCTAGCCATTGCAAATGAAGTCCAGATGCATGTGCCACTTTGTGCATGTGGATTTATGTAGGTACTGGGGAACTGAACCCTGGCTGGCAGGCTTTAAAGCATGCATCTTTAACCACTGTGCCATCTCCCCAGCACTGTGATGACTTTTCCAAGTTCAACTACATATCTGTTAAAATTAATGTTCCATGATTCTCAAAGCAAATAGTTTATAGGCTTTATATTGATGTTTATGTTGAGAACACTTATTGTGCTAAACCGTATTCCAGATCTCTGAAAGTATTTGTATATATTTTGGGATTTTCCAGGACAAATGAAAGAGGGGCTGTATGTCACAAGACACCACGAGCCAGCAAATCAGCACCTCACTTAAATGCACTGACTTTTACAGATTTCCTCCCTTTGTCTCTTCTGATAGCTTTCTGCTTATTAATGGAATGTGCTTTGCTGTCTGAGTCAGTGCCAAAATGCACTTGATGTAATTCCATCAAATGATGAAAATTGTAAATAAGATATCACTCTGTCTGCTTCCATGATTCAAATTGGCATTAAAAGAAAAACAAGAAAACAAACAAAATTGTAAATGTCTGACTGGACTCAATTTTCTTTAATCAGTCAGCAAGAGGTGGTCTTGCTTGTCATTATCTCTCCAGCTCTTAAAATGCACAGCACTTTAGTCATACCTTTCAAATATTTTAAAATTCTTCTACAGATGTAAATAAAAAGATGAAACCAAGTTGTCTACACCCAGAAAATATGGAAGAAGGATTTAAGAATTCTGAATCCTGATGTCAAGAGACAACTGAGGGGCAGAAGACAGCTGGAGTAGGTGCTACTCAGTCCCAACCAGCCTCATTGGCTCCTACCTGCAGACCACTAGCATGATGACCTGGGCGACCAGAGAGTGGCATGGGCACACCAGGAGGGGAGAGGGTGAGATAAGATTACATGTGTGGGAGGCCAGAAGCACTCCAGAATTAAGATCATGGGTTCTGAGCAGCATTGAGAGCACTAAGACCTGACAATGAGTTTGACCAGCTGTGGCAGGAGGCCGAGCAACTGAAGAACCAAACTAGAGATGCTCACAAAGCATGTGCAGATGCAACACTCTCACAGATCACACACATCACACACATCACGGTGAAAAGAGTCCAGAAGTGCACCAGAGCTCTGAAGGGGCTGACCTGGCCTAGACCTACGCCATGCACTGTGGTGCCAACTCCAGGCTACTCGTCAGCACCTTTGAAGGATGGAAAACTCATCATCTGGGACAGCTATACCACAAACAAGGTCCATGCCATCCCTCTGTCCTCATCCTGGGTTATATGCTCCTTTTAAGAATGATGTGACCTGCGGTGGCCTGAATAAATTTACTCCATTTACAGTCTGAAAACTCACGAAGGGAATTTACATGTGAGTCATGAACTGAAGGGACATACAGGTTACTTGTCTTGCTGCTGATTCCTCGATGACAAACAGATTGTTACCAGCTCTGGAAATACACATGTGCCCTATGGAGCATAGAGTCCAGCCAGCAAATGATCACATTTAGTGGATACATTGGATGTCATGAGTATGGCTCTTGCTCCTGACACAAGGCTTTGTCTCTGGTGCTTGTGTTGCTTCAGCCAAGCTCTGGGATGTCCAAGAAAGGATGTGTGGCAGACTTTCACAAGCCATGAGTGTGACATCAATGCCATCTGCTTCTTTCCCAATGGCAGCACCTTTGCCACTGGCTCAGATGCTGTTACATGCAGGCTGCTGGACTTCTGTGCATCAGGAGCTCATGATCTATTGCCATGACATCCTATGTGTTTCACCTCTGTGTCCTTCTCTAATGGCGGGTGCCCAATCCTTGCTGGGTATGATGACTTCAAGTGCAACATCTGGTACACACTCAAAGCTGACAGGGCAGGTGTCTTGGCTGGATATGACAACCATGCCAACTACTTGGAAAAACTGATGATGGCATGGCTGTAGCAACATTGTTCTGGGACAGCTTCCTCAAGATCTGTAACTAATGCCAGTAATAACAAGTGGATGCCACAGTGACTGGAAGACCATTCCAACCTGCAGCATTACAGCAATAGCATATCCTATCCAACCACACCAATGTGGACAACCACACCTATCCTCAAAACTTCAAAAGGGCAAGATCATTTTTCCTTCACTGATTGCTGAAATCAACAGCACAATTCCCATTAAGGGAAGGATTTCTGGGGCTGGAGAGATAGCTTAGAGGTTAAGGCATCTGCCTGCTAAGCCTAAAAACACCCATTCTATTCTCCAGGTCCCATGGTTAGCCAGACGCAGTGACACAAGGGCACAATGCCGCACTTTCCCACAAGGGGGTGCATGCATCTGGAGTTCGTTCACTGCTGCTGAAGGGCTGCTGGTGCACCCATTCTCTCTCTCTCTCTCGTTCTCTCTCTCGAGAGAGAGAGAGAGAGAACGAGAGAGAGAGAAAAGGATTTCTGTGTTGTAAACTAAAACAAATTGTGCCTTCCTTCCAGGGCCATTGTCTGTTTTTGTGGGGGTTTTTTTGTTTGTTTTTGTTTTGGGTTTTTTTTTTTTGTCTTGGATGAATTTTAAAAGGAAATACTACAATAAAAAATGTTAACCAGAAGGTAAACCTGAGCATAATTGTGAGGCAGACATGCCTTTTCACTAGTTTATTTGAATTTAGACCAGTGATCCTGTTTTGTGGCATTCATGCAAAACAAGTTGAGGACTTTGTTTATCCTGTAATTGTTTCTAAATATTCAGTCCTTTGTAGCCAGATCTGGGAGCATTCACATTTCCTTCTTAAGTATATTCATTTTTTAAAAAAATATTTTATTTATTTGAGAGAAAGGAGAGAGAGAATGGCATGCCAGGGCCTCTAGCCACTACAAATGAACTCCAGACAAGTGCACCGCCTTGTGCATCTAACTTACATGGGAATCGAACCTGGGTCCTTAGGCTTCACAGTGCCTTAACCACTAAGCCATCACTCCAGCCCCAAGTGTATTCATTTATGTTTAATAGTTAAAGAGAACTAGAACCCATGGCAGTCCCTGACTTGATAACAGTTTCTTCCCTGGCATTTATTTTTTCTCATGTCACACAGATGACTGTTTCACAGCATAGTGGAAGAGAAATGTTAAGAATCAAAGTAGCGAGTATGTGCTGTGATGGCCATGAAAGCTTGACAAGAGTCCTTCCTTCCCCTTTTCTGAGCAGAAAACTCTTAACTGCCATCTGACCTATTCTCCCCAATGTCCAGTTCAGTTTCTGCTCTTGTATTTCCTGTGAAGTTAGAGGGAAGTTTGTAGTTGCCCAGTGTGGCCCCCACTGTTGGGGACCTGTTCTCCAGAGAGGTGCCTCTCCTCCGCTTGGGGATAGTCTATAGTCAATGACTATAGACCTACCAATAGATCCAGTTACTCCCTGACTGGGCATTTACCCTAAAAGCTCCAAGCCTCAGATCAGAGACATTTGCTCAATGTTTTAAATATAATGATGTTACACTTTCCAAGTTAAATTTTAAAGACTTTGATTATTTGCCATATTGGGTGGGTTTACCTCATGCTGTACAAATGCTCCAAAGTGTATATAGGTCTCAGTCCTTAGATGCTCTTTTTCTTTTAAGAAATAATCTCTTCAAGTTGTAACCATGGTGGCTCTGTCCACTTTCTGTTGCTTCTCTGCAAGTGCGTTGGCATGCTGGTGTAGTGGGATAAGTCACTGTTCTCTTTACTTTAAAAAAAATACAGACCAGGACACATGCCTTTAATCTCAGCACTTAGGAGGCAGATGTAGAAGGACTGTTGCTAATTCAAGGCCAGTTTGGGACTACAGAGTGAGTTCCAGGTCAGCCTGAGCTAGAATGAGACCATACCTCTGGGGGAAAAAAAAAACAAGAAACAAGAAACAACAACAACAACAACAACAAACAAACAAAACAAAACAAAAACAGTTCTGTTGGGAATAACTGCTATTGGATTCAAAGCGGGAAAGGGGAGAGGGTTAACCTGCTGCCTCTTTGCCACTTCCTGGAAGCCTGCCTCTGAGGAACAGCCTTTTGTATCTGAGGCAGACCATTTTTATAGCATACAGATCTTCCTGGTTGTCATCTGGAGCTGTGTTTAGCAGCAGCACTGGGATAGCAGTGTTCTGTGGGCCCTTCCCCCTCCTGTATCCTACCCAGTCATAGCAGCAGTAGTGGTTTAGCCATCTTATTTCTGCAGTATCCTGTACAAAAACTGTGTGTGACTGTGCAGTAGACTTGGACCTGGCAAAGAATACAGTGAAGCCCCCTCTTCTCTTTTCACCAAATGACTTCGTAGCGCCCTCTATACCTTTTACCCCTTTTACTTTTTTATTTAATTGTAAAGTCAGTGTACTGCAAGAAAGGTGGATATAAGAAAGACACTATATTAAATTGTACTGCTATTTAAGATATTATCAATCAGCTTGATATAAAAAAGAATTCTGAAGAATTAATTTTGAGATACCATAATGTTTTGTGTTTGGACTCTATTAGTTACTTCTCTCACTAAGACAAAATACATGACAAACAATATAAGGGCAGAAAGATTTATTTTGGCTCATGGTTTAAGACCAGAAATAATCTATAAATTGATAAATAGTTTGAGTATAATTTGTATCAAAATTCAATCAATTGACCTGTGTGTAGTGGTGCACACATTTAATCCCAGCACTTGGGAGTAAGGGTAGGAGGATCACTATGAGTTTGAGGCCACCCTGAGACTACATAGTGAATTGAAGGCCAACCTGGGCTACAGTGAAACACTACTCAGAAAAAAAATCAAGCAATATGCTTCATATATATATATATATATATATATATATATATATATATATATTCCAAAATATGTGGAAAAGATAAAAGAATAGAATAATTCTAGATAAGATTAATAACATGACAGAAACTACCTAATATTCAGTAACCAAGACATACAGAACAACAACACAGAATGGAGGACTTAGAAAAAGCACCTGATTTTAGACAAAGGTGAAAAAATAATACAATAAATAAAGGATAACTTTAAACATACCATGAGGCAGACATGGTGTCACATATCTTTAATCTCAGTCCTTAGGAAGCAGCAGTAGGAGGACTGACATGAAACTGAGTCATCCTGGGGCTACAGAGTGATTTCCAGGTCAGCCTGTGGTTAAAGTGACAGTCTGAGGTTGGAAAAAAAAAACAGAAAAGAGGGCAGGAGAGATGCTTAGCAGTTAAGGCATTTGCCTGCAAAGCCAAAGGATCCCGGTTCAATTCTCCAGGACCCATGTAAGCCAGATGCACAAGGGGGCACATGCATCTGGAGTTCATTTGCAGTGGCTGGAGGCCCTGGCATGCCCATTCTCTTTCTCTCTTTCTCATTCTCTTTCTCTCGCTCTCTCAAATAAATAAATAAATAAACAGAAAAGAAAAAAAACACACCATGCTGTAGCGATTCACTATTCATAGTTCTAACCCACCCCCTTGAGAAAAAATAAAGTATACACTTTAAATAAAATTTAAAAATAAAGGGTGTGGGGCTGGAGAGATGGCTTAGCGGTTAGGGCACCTGCCTCCTAAGCCTAATAATGCTGGTTCCAATCTCCAGCGGTTCCATCTCCAGGTCCCACGTTTAGCCAGATGCAAAGTGATGCAAGGGCGCAATGCCGAACTTGACCACAAGGGGGCGCATGCATCTGGATTTCGTTCACAGCAGCTGAGAGTCTGCTGGTGTGCCCATCTCTATCTGTCTCCCTCTTCCCTCTCTGTCTCTCTCTCTCTCTCTCTCTAAAAATAAAAATTAAATAAATATTTTAAAAAAATAAAGGAGCCGGGCGTGGTGGCGCACGCCTTTAATCCCAGCACTCGGGAGGCAGAGGTAGGAGGATCACCGACAGTTCGAGGCCACCCTGAGACTACATAGTTAATTCCAGGTCAGCCTGGACCAGAGTGAGACCCTACCTTGCAAAAACCAAAAAAAAAAAAAAGGGGTGTGGAATAACTTCTTTGTAAGATGGTGCAGTAGAAGCAGTTTAAAGGGAGTAGAGGATCATAGTTACTGAGAGACCAGGGCAGCTATACTGACTAGGCAAACTGTCAACACCAATTCTAAGACTGACAAGTTGACAAGAAGCTACTTTCCATGACAACGAGCTCCTCCATGAATGTAGTCTGTATCATGCCGAGGAATGACTCTAAATGCTTCCCCCAGTGAACATCCTACAGACACCTAGCAACTGCCACTCTGGGTCTGCACACAGCAGCCAGCTGTCAGTGTTGTGAGAAAATGAGAGAAACAGAGAGAGCGCTGGGTGTGCTTAGAACTCCCCAAGCCAGTGACTCTCAAAGAATTCTCCAAGCTACCAAGTGAGTGACTTTCAAATTCTCAAGGTGTTTTCTATGAGTAGCAAATAATTGAAAAACACAAACACACTGAGAAGGATAAGTTATGAAAGATTTGTTGAGAAGGAGAGTAGAAACAAAAGGGAAGAAAAACAGGAAAGCTCCTAAGCCAAGATACATGTGCCCCATTGTGCATCTGGTTTTCCATGGGTACTGGGCAATCGAACCTGGGCTGTAAGGCCTTGTATGCAAGCATTTTAAACCATCGAGCCATTTCTCCAGTTCTTCTTTTTCTTTTTATTTATTTGCATGTGTGTGTGTGCATGCATACGCATGCACACATGCAAGGTCCTCTTGCTAGTGCAAATGACCCTTCAGATACTTTATGTATATGAAAGTGGTTTGGGAATTGAAGCTAGGCCTGTAGGCTTTACAAACAAGTACCTTTATAACTGCTGAGCCATCTCCCCAGCTCCAGTACCTCAGTTTTCTATACCCACAAAAATCTACTTCCCTACATTCCAATATCTATGTCTTCAATACTCTACATCCTACTTCTCATGCTTCCAACACATATGCTTACCTTCTATTCAAACTCTGTTTCCCCTGTCTTCCTCAGTCTTTCATCATTACACCACTTAAGAACTGTAACACTTTGCTTTAAAAATCCATAAGCCAAACCAGCATCCCAATGTCACAGTCTCTGTACAAAGGCTACACAACTGTAATTCAAAAGGTCTCTTAAATCTAGGCAAAAGTCACCAAAAAGTCATTAGGAGTCAATATCTTGTCTATCCCATTAAATACTCATAGAAAACATATTTCCTAGTGGAGACATCCCCTTAGGAGGACTTGCAAAAAATAGCTAACTAAATAGAGCTGGAAAAGGGGGGAGAGTTAAAACTGACAGAATACACCAGACATGGTAGCACTCACCTTTAATCTTAGCACTTGGAAGGCAGAGGTAGGAAGATCGCTGTGAGTTTGAGGCCAGCTTGGAGCTACAGTGAGGTTCAAGTCAGCCTGGACTAAAGTGAGATCCTACCTCAAAAAAAATAAAATAAAATAACTGAAATACATCCATCCCTACAGAGGTTCAAACCACAACAAAGAAATTCAAAGAATATGAGACCACAACCCATCATGACACATACACAATGTCACCACTCTCTTATAATAGAAGCCAGAAACACTGATATAGTCTCCAAAATAAACAAAACAGTGAGAATGTTGGCGAAAAAAAGTCATAAGAGTGGAGGAAAAATTAAGTAAGGAATATGAAACACTGAAAAACAACCAAATAGAAATTATGGAAATTAAAGACATGATCATTCAAATTAAAATGTCATCAAAAAGCATCCTCAACAGACAAGATGATACAGAAGAACAAATTTTAGGGTTGAAAGACAAAATCAAGTCAATAGTATATTCAGAAATATATAAAGAAAAATTAGAGAATATGACTAATATTTCCAAGCTGAGATGCACTCAAGAGACAGAACCTCGGAATCATGAGATAGAAACAGCTGAGATAAAGTCAAAGAAAAAGACAAATTATTTTATGTAATGAAATTATAACAGAAATTTTCTCAAACCTAGACAAAGTTGACATCTAAATGCAAGAGGCATTTAAAACTCCAAGTAGAAATGACAAGAGAAAAATCTCTTCTCAATACATCACAGTAAAAATGTCAAAAATACAAAAGAACAACAGTACTAAAAGCTGCAAGGGAAAATGACAATTCACATGGAAAGGCAGGCATATCAGTATAATCCCAGACCTTTCATCAGCAATCCTAAAATCCAAAATAGCATTAAACAATCTATTCCAAACCCAGCAAATAAATAACTGCCACACAAGAATGCTATACACAGCTAAATTATCTTTCAAAAGTGATGGATAAATAAGCATATTTCAAGACAGTCAGAAACTAAGGCACTTCATGTCAACCTAGCTAGCACTAAAGAAAATTCTTAAAGGAATATGAGACAGGGAAGTAGGTAGCCTCATCTATGAGAACATATGACCAAAATACACTCCATGAAAAGAAATAATGAACAAAAAATAGCTGGAAAAGATGTTCATCATAGGCTGGGAGGATGGCTTAGCAGTTAAGGCACTTGGCTGCGAAGCCTAAGAACACAGGTTCAATTCCCCAGTACTCATGTAAGCCAGATGTACAAGGTAGTGCATGCATCTGAAGTTTGTCTGCAATGGCTAGAGACCCTGGCATGCCCATTCTCTCTATTTCCCTCTCTTCTTCTGCCCCCTTTCAAATAAATAAATATTTTTAAAAGAGTGGATCTTTGTAATAAAAAAATGTCCATCACAGCAAACACAAAGGAAAATAATAAAATGCCAATAATCTAGCCAACTAGAAAATCACTTAAGAAAATCTTAGGAACTAGTAAGCCTCTTCTAATAATAACCTAAATTAAATGGACTAAAATTGTCAATAAAGCTCTCTCTCTCTGATCACTTGGGAACTTCCAGCTGTGGGTGAGTTTTTCCCTTGGCTGGGCCTGGCTGGCTCATCCCAGGCCAGGCCAAGCTGGAAGGACCCCCTAGCCCTTACTCTCTGCATGGGTTCTTTATCCTCTCCAGCTCCCCATATGGCAGGAGCTCCTTGAATTTTCTTTTCTCTTTTCTTTCCACACTTTTTCCCCCAAGCACACCAGGTGCAATCTCTAGCCACGTGGATGCTTTGCTTGGCTCTACTTCCCTCAATAAATATAATCATTTAATAATTTTAAAAAATTGTCAATAAAAAGACAGACTAAATAACTAGATTAAGAAACAGTGACCAGTCACTGCTGCTATGTGTGAGTCCACAAACACAATCTGGCTGCAGGGAACCCTCCCTCACTTATATTATCAAAACTAAGCTGGGTGTGTATCGCATGCCTTTAATCCCAGCACTTGGGAGGCAGAGGTAGGAGGATCACCTTGAGTTCAAGGCTATCCTGAGACTACAGAGTGAATTCCAGGTCAGCCTGAGCTAGAGTGAGACCCTACCTCGAAAAACCAAAAAAAAAAAACAAAAAAAAAAACTTATATTACCAATACTGCATGTTAGTCTGAAAGCCACCTACACCTATGCATACTATTCAGTTCCATACACTCTTCCCCAACCTGCACTACAGCTACCTGGTGCTCCTTCCCTACACACATCACTCGCACTGCCATCCCATGTAACTCTGCAGTCACTGCACACTCCTCCACTGGAGGCAGGATCTCATGTTGGAGTTTAGACACAGCTACTTGCTTCTAGTACCTTTTCTTCTTTCACTTAATGATCTGGCCAATGTTTTTGCCATTAGGTCCAGGATCCTGTGCTTGAGTTTAGGTACAGCTACTTGCATCTAGTTTCTCTCCTCTTCCCTTTACTCTGGCTACTAAGGTTTTGGCCATTGAAGCCAGGGGTCCTGCAGGAGTTTGGCCACACCTTCTTGCTACTAGTGTCCTTTCCCCTTCCAGAGCCTGCCAATGTTTCTCCCATTGGAGCCAGGGTTCTGTGCATGGGTTTGGGCATAGCTGAAACAGAACTGAGATTATCTCATTTATACCATCTGTGAAGTAGAACCAAATATCTCCACAACTGAACTCCAAGTAGCACACACTGTGGAGCAACGATGTGCAAACACAGCAAAACACCAAGGATCGTACCAAATAGTTACTCAAAACAGATGTTCAAGGAATAACTGACAAATGCACTTTCTCAAAACATGTAAGTCTCAACACAAAACAGGTAACACACACACACACACACACACGCCAATATGCTCCCCCAGGAATTGTCAATAGTAGAGGCTCCCTATGAGACCTACTTGGAAGAAACTCCAGACAAAGAACTTAAAAGAATGATTATAAATATGTTCAATGAACTTAAGACATGGACAAATGTTTGAATGAAATAATGAATGAATTAAAAGAGGACACAAAGAAATGCTCAAGTGAATCCCAAGAAAACACACAAACAACACATAAATAAATGAGGAAGTCAAACCAGATTATTTAAATTAAAATGGAAGTTTAATTTAAAAAGATAGAAATCCTGAAGAAAAACTAAACTGAAATAGTGTTGTAAATATAATAAGTCAAATAAAAAGGTTCATGGAAAACTTCACTAATATAATGGATAAAGTAGAAGAAGATTGTCAGGCCTTGAAGGCAAGGAAAAGGAATAAAAGAGAAACCATGAAAAGACCAAATTTATGAACATCGGTCATAGAAAAAGGAGAATAACTTCAGGCCAAAGGCATAGAAAAAAATTCAAGAAAATTTCCCAAACCTAGGGCATGAGATGCCCATCAGTATACAAAAGGCATACAGAACACAAAATGGACAGAACCAGGAAAGAAATTCCATAGCATATTATTGTCAAAACACTAAATATTCAGAATAAAGAAAAGGTACTGAAAGCCACAAAACATAAACATCAAGTCCTGTATAAAGGCAATCCCAACAGAATAACAGCTGATTTTTCAATGGAAACTCAAAAGCCAGAAGGGTTTGGAGTATTGTATATCAAGTATTAGAAGACCAATGCTTCCAACCCAAACTAATAACCAGCAAAATTATTTTTCATAATAGAAGCAAAGCAGAAAAACTTTCTATGATAACATCGGGCTAAAGGAATATATGAGCACTAAACCAGCCCCATAGAAGATACTGGATGGAGTACTTCTCATCAAAGAGAAATATAAGCTCATTCAAGAGACAACAAGAGGGCTGGTGAGATGGCTCAGCAGTAAAAGGCACTTGGTTACAAAGGCTGGCAGCCTAGGTTCAATTCCCCAGTACTCATGTAAAGTCAGACACAGAAGGTGATGTGTGCATCTGGAGTTTGTTTGCAGCAGCAAGAGGCCCTGGCCCATCCATTCTGACTCTCTCTCTCTCTCTCTCACTTTGTGTTGTAGTCAGGTTCGTATTGCTGGCAGAAATCACCCAAACAAGATTGTGGGGAAAAAGGTTTATTTTGGCTTACAGACCCGAGGGGAAGCTCTATGATGGCAGGGAAAAATGATGGCATGAGAACAGGTTGGATATCAACTCCTGGACAACATCAGGTAGACAACAGGGACAGGACAGTGTGCCAAACACTAGCAAGGTGGAGCTGGCTATAACACCCATAAGCCTACTTCCAACAATACACCAGTAGGCTTTAATTTCCAATTGCCATTAGCTAGGGAACCTAGCATCCAGAACAGCTAAATTTATGGGGATACCTGAATCAAAATACCACATTCTGCTGGGTGTGGTGGTGCACACCTTTAATCCCAGCATTCAGGAGGCAGAGGTAGGAGAACTGCTCTGAGTTCTAGGCCACCCTGAGATTACAGAGTGAATTCCAGGAGTGAGACCCTACCTAGAAAAAAAAAAAAACACATTCCACCTCTGGCCCCAATAAACTGATAACTATACATGATGTAAAACAAAATGCATTCATCCAACTTTAAAAGCCTCCATAGTTTTTTATCAATCCTAATGATGTTCATACATCCCCATGTCCAAGCTCTTTTAACTGAGCTACAATAGCAAAAAAATACCCCAAAAACCCATAATGGCACCGAATAAACATTCAACCTTCAAAAGATGGCATTGGGCATAGCAAAGAAATATTCAGCCAATGCAAAGATTTAAAACAACCAGGGAGAACATCAAGCTCTGTAGCTTCAAGTCCAACAACTCTAGTCAGTGACAAATCTCCAAGTCCAATAATTCTAATCAACAACAAGTGTCTGGTATTTCAATTCTACCCCTCCAGCTAGTCTACTCACAGACCTGGAAAACTTCATCGGGGCCAGCAGCTCTCCTTGGCAGCCATCTTGTAGTCCTGGCATCTCCACTGGGTCTCCACTGCAAGCCACAGTTCATCCTCAGGGCTCCATCAGGTTTCCATGCAGGCATCCAGCAAATCTGCTCTGTACTACCCATGGCCATTTCCAAAACACAAGAACATGTTGCAAATTCAATGACCCTCTCATTCCTGCATTTTTTTATATTGTTTTTAATTTTTATTGACAACTTCTATACTTACAGACAATAAACCATGATATTTCCCTCCCCTCCCCCATTTTCCCTTCACAACTCTGCTCTCCATAATATCCCCTCCTGCTCTCCATTAGTATCTCTTTTATGAAACATCATTCCTGCATTTTTTTATACTCCATAATACCAGTTAGAGTGCCAATTTATTAATCCAAGGGGGAATAAAGCAGACTTTGAAGAACAGGATACTGCTTGACCCTCAGGCCCCTCCAAAAGAGTCTACATTCTTCCTATTGCCCCAGTGCAGGTCAGGGAGCCAGTCTCAAAGGTTGTAATCATCATATAATTGCAGCTGAACCAGCAGAAGCATCAGCCCAAAGATTTCATTCTGTGCCATATTTCTCTGCACACACCAGTCCATTTCTATGCAATACAACCCTGCACAGCTTCTCAGAACATGGGCATAACAGAAAGCCTGTCACATAAACTGCTTGTAGCCCAGTCCAGGCAAAGCTCTTTCTAACCCTTACAAGCCAAACCTCACAGTCCATAGTTCTTACTGCATTCAGATCTTTCAACTCTGACCAGAATAGTCCATCAAGCTGTACTTATAGCACTGCAAGATGTCTCTCAGGCCAAGGTTTCAAATCCTTCCACGTTCCTCTTGAAAATCAGCCCCAAAGGGCCAAAGTCACATAGTCAGGTATCTAGCAGTAAATGACACCATTCCTTGATACCAACATTACTGTTGAAGTCAGGTTCTACTGGCAGAAATCACCTAAACAAGAGAAGCTTGTGGGAAACAAAAAGGTTTATTTTGGCTTATAGACTCGAAGGGAAGCTCTATGATGGCAGGGGGAAAGGATGTCATGAGCAGAGAGTGAAGTAGACCTCATCTCCTAGCCAACATCAGGTGAACAACAGAAACAGGAGAGTGTGCCAAACTGGCATGGGGAAACTGGCTATAAAACCCATTAGCTCACCCCCCAAAATACATTGCCTCCAGGACTCTTAAATTTCCAATTGCCATCAGCTGGGGAACCTAGCATCCAGAACACCTAAGTTTATGGGGTACACCTGAATCAAATCACCACACTCTCCAATAAATACATAAAAATATTTTTAAAAAATAAAAATATAAAACAAATTTAAAATAACAGGCAGCAGAAGGGGGAATTTATTAAGCAATTGAAGACTAAGAAAACACCAAACACTACAAAATCATCAAAGTGACAGGAATTAACTCATACTTTCAGCAATAACTCTAAATATTAATGGTCTCAATCTTCAAAGAAAAGACAGACTAACCGACTAGGTCAGAAAAAAGGATCAATCCTTTTACTTTCTTCAAGAAATTCATCCTAACATCAAAAGACAGACACTATCTTAGGTTGAAAAGATGCAAAAAGATATTCCAAGCAAATGGAAGCAGGAAAAAAACAGATTCTTTTTTAATATCTATTTTGAAACAGATTTAAAACAAAACTGACAAGATAAAGGTCATTTCATAGTGATTAAGTGTCTATACACCAAGAAGACATTACTTCTTTTTAGTTTCTTGAAAGTATGGTCTCACTCTAGCCCAGGTTGACTTGAATCTCACTCTGTAGTCCCAGGCTGTCCTTGAACTCACAAGAATCCTCCTACCTCTCTCTCCTGAGTGCAGGGATTAAAGGCATGTACCACCAGGCCTGGTGACATTATTTATTTATTTTATTTTATTTTTTATATTTTAATATATTTTATTAGTTATGTATATATACAGCCATGATGGTACCATCGTTAGCCTTCTCCCTGTCCTCTGCCCATGGGTAATGTGGGTCTTGCCTTATGGAGGTAGCCATCAGTTATGCAGGAGAGGCAATGACTCTGTATAATGATCCAACTCATGGCTCTAACAATCTTTCCATCCCCTCTTCTGTGAATTTCCCTGAGCCATGTTGGGTTCATTTTAGGTCTATTTCAATGACAAGGTTTTGTGAGTCTCTGTGTCTCCGGATATCTGATTTGGTAGGGGATGAATGTTCTTTGTGTCTATCTCCTTCACCCTTGTGCTGGTACTAGGTTCACCGATAAAGCAGCACTCTTGCTCATTTCCCCTATAACTCTATGGCTGAAGCTGGTGCCCTGGTGAGGTGTGATGGGCTGATTCTCTCCTCAGGTTCTGCGTCCATCTGAAAGAGAGAAGCAGATTCTCCAATGGAGAGTGAGGTCAGTGCAAAATACATGGACAACCATTATTATTTTAGAGAGAATAGGTGTAGGCCCTCTTGTATCCCACTATTGGTGGGAGCTTGATATTGGAGGGCAGACTCCTTTTGGATATGGTTCTGACTTGTTTCCCATTTCCAGGTATGGGTTCTGTTCCACTGAGTGGATCTGTTAGCCAAATCTAGAGCAGTTGGTAACCCACCATGGCTGTGTGCACTACTGCATTTGTGTGAGCATCATGTCAGGTTGTTTGCTGCTGAGTAACTTAGACCACAAGTTTCTTAGACAGATGTTGTTCATTTTCCCCCAGTCACTTATGTAGCACATTCTGGCACTAGACAAGCTAACTGTATGGGGGCTGACTCTCTTCCAGATTCCAGCCAGGTCTCTCCATGTTCCATCCGAACAGCATATGGTGTCTTCAGCAGTAAGGTCTTACCAATAACCTTTGGTGAGTCATCAAGTACTCTGACAGAAACAGTTCCATCTTACTATATTTATCTAGTAATATATGAATGTGGGTATGAAGATTCTCATTGTCATGACATTTGTGACAGAAAGAGCTAGGAGTAAATTAGTGCTTATCAGTGGTACAAATAAGATACATGAAGCTTGAGATCCCCCCCACCCCCACAATACAGCAACATTAAGCTGACAAAATACAACACCACTTCATGATCAGAACACAGGAAAGAATAGGCATGGAGGGTTTATATCTCAACATAATAAAGGCTATATATAAAGCACCTAAAACCCAAGTAATTCTTAATGGGGAGTGACTGAAGGAATTCCCATTGAGGTCAGGAACAAGACAGGGGTTCCCACTCTCACCACTGCTCTTCAACATAGTACTAGAAGTACTAGCCCAAGAAATAAGACAGGAGAAAGAAATAAAAGGGATTCAAATTGGAAAGGAAGAAGTCAAGTTAACCCTATTTGCAAATGACATGATCCTATATATAAGCAACTCAGAAGTCTTCATCTCAAAACTTCTTAAGGTGACAAATTAGTCAGCAAAGTGGCAGGATACAGAATCAATGCACAATAATCAGTAGCTTTTCTATTTGCAAAGGTCAAATATACAGAGGAAGAAATCATTGAGGCTGTCCCCTTTTCAATAGCAACAAAAAATTAAATACCTTGGAATAACACTGACCAAGTGTATGAAAGACCGATTTAATGAAAACATTTTTAAAAACTCAAGAAAGAAATCAAGGAGAACTTGAGAAGATGGAAAGATCTCCCATGCTCCTGGATAGGTACAATTAATATTGTGAAAATGGCAATTCTACCAAAAGCAATATACAGAGTTAACACAATACCTATAAAAATACTAGCATTATTCTTCACAGAGATTGAAAAATGATCTCAAAATTCATATGGAATGGCAGAAGGCCTCAGATATCCAAACATATTCTCAGCAAACAGCACCTCTGGAGTTATCACCATACCCGATCTACAAAGCCATAGTGATAAAAAACAGCATGGTACTGGAATAAAAACAGAAATATAGACCAATGGAACAGAATTGAAGACCCAGGCCTTAGGTCAAGTAACTACAGCTACTTGATATTTGACGAAGTTGCCAATAATGTACAGTGGAGAAAAGACAGCATATTCAACAAATGGTGTTGGGCAAATTGGATGACCATATGTAGAAAAATGAAATTAGACCCACAAAATCAAGTCCAAATGGATTAAAGAACTCAATATATGACCTGAAACTCTTCAATACTGGAAGAAAAAATAGGAGGCACTCTCCACAATATAGGACTGGGAAAAGACTTCCTGAACAAAACTCCAGTAGCCCATGAAATTAAACAAGCACTCAACCAATGGGACCTCATGAAGCTAAAAAGCTTTTGCACAGACAAACATATCATAAGCAGAGCCAATAGATTACCCACTGAATGGGAGAAAATCTTTGCCAGCTATGCCACTGACAGAAGCCTAATACCTAGAATCTACAAAGAACTCAAAAAACTAAGCAATGAAAAATCAAACAACCTGCTCCAAAAGTGGGGCAGAGAACTAAATAGGGAGCTCTCAAAGGAAGAATTACAAATGGCTAACACACACTTAAGAAAATGTTCAATATCCCCAACCATTAGAGAAATGCAAATTAAAACAACTATGAGATTCCACCTTACCCCAGTAAGGATAGCAAACATTAAAATATCAAATGAAAACAAATGTTGACAAGGATGTGGGGAAATAGGAACACTCTGTCACTGCTGGTTGGAATGTAAGATGGTACAACCACTATGGAAATTAATATGGAGACTCCTGAAAAGGATGAATATAGAATCACCAACAGACCCTGCTATTTGCTTACTGAGCATTTACCCTAAAAGCTCCACATCTCAGTTCAGAGATATTTGCTCAATCATGTTTATAGATGCTCAATTCATAATAGCTAAAAACTGGAATCAACTGAGGTGCCCATCATTGTACAAATGGATAACCAAGATGTGGTATATGTACATGATGGAATTTTACTCAGCAGTAAGAAAAAAATGACACAATGAAATTTGTAGAGAAATGGTCAAACTTGGAACAGATCATTCTAAGTGACCTCACACAATCACAGAAAGACAATTGTCACGTGGTCTCACTCATCTGTGGTTCCTAACCTGGATCAACCAGAGTTTCTGACATACCTGAATGGCATCTCGAGGCTTAGACAATCTGGAGGGTGGAATTTGGGGGTGGGGGAAGGTGGGGGGGACACCAAACTGAACCCAAATTGAACTGGTACCATAGAATCCTATATCCTAGAAGTTAGACTAAAAGCTGGAACCCTCAAGAGGACCTTAGAGGGAGCATATGAATCGAAGGGCCCTGAAGAGGATGAGATGAAGGCTAACCTTAAATTTGTCCTGTTTCTCTTTCTTCTCTTTTTCTTTTTTCTTTCCCTTGGCTCTGGCCTGTAACTCCCTGTACCAGCATGTGGTTTATATCCACAATTTGCTGTTTATCAGAGAGACCTACTAGAACTCCCCAAACAAACAAGACAGACTTCTGTCAGAGCACTTGATTACCCACAAGAGGTTAATGGTAAGACCCTACTGCTAAAGACACCATAGGCTGTCAGCATGGACCATGGAAAGACCTCTAAATTAATAATGGTTATTCCATTCAACCAGTGCTGACTTCACTCTCTTTTGGATAACCTGCTTCTCTTTTCCGGACAGGAGCTGGACCTGAGGAGATAAAGGACACAGTACACTCCACCCCAGCCCCATCTGAAACCACAGAGGAATCCAGGAAATGAGCCAGAGCGCTGATTTCTTAGTGAATCTGATGTCAGCACAAGAGGGAAGGATGTAGACACTGAGGATACTCAACACCCACCAAACCAGAGATCCAGAGGCTCCTAAGTGGCCATCAGTGAAGTAGACTTAAAATGCAGCCAACATGGCTCCGGGAATTTTGCAGAAGAGGAGGTGTAAAGATTGTTTGAGCCACAAGTTGGGACATTTAGCACAGAGACATTGCCTCGCCCCCATAACTGACTGCTGCCCCCATAATGCACAACCCACAATCACCATGGGTTTGACTTGCATCCCCAATGAGGAAGGCCTCCTCAGAAAAGGGACAGGGGAGGAGGGAAAGGATTGTACCAACATGTGTTGTGTACATACTAAATATGTCCATATCTAATAAAATAAATTTAAAAAGAAAATGCTCAACAAATAAATCAATACAAGCTTTAAAAAGAATTTGGAAAAACTTTAAGTTTTTGGTAATAAAAAGCAGATCTTGGATAACAAGTTATTTTACACAATCCTTTAGAATTATGACCTTAGACTTTAAGAACAGTTCCATCTTACTATTTTTATCTAATAATATATGAATGTGAGTATGAAGATTCTCATTGTGATGACATTTGTGACAGAAAGAGCTAGGAGTAAATTAGTGCTTATCAGTGGTACAAATTAGATACATGAAGCTTGAGATCCCCCCACCCCCACAATACAGCAACATTAAGCTGGGCATGGTGGCACACACCTTTAACCTCAGCACTCTGGAGGCAGAGGTAGGAATATCACTGTGAGTTCGAGGACAGCCTGAGACTACATAGTGAAGTCTAGGTCAGCCTGGGCTACAGTGAGACCCTACCTTGCAAAACCAAAAGATTGAGATGCAGCATAATATGTAAATGAAAATGAAGGAAAACCATTTAACCACACCACCCCCAGATGTTGCCTTTAACTTTTTATAATGCTTCTGTATATTCTAACTTTTCTATAATATAATGTGATGAAAGGTCACAGTTGTGATTACTAATTAAGAATTATATTTTACAAATCTGAAAATCAATAAAGGATTTTAGAAAAAAAATTTTAAACTAAAAATCAACAAAAAGAAAAACTATAGAGAATGCACAAATTCATGGAGATTAAATAACATTATTGAATAATGGATGGTTTATTGAAGAAATCAAGAAGAAAATAAAAACGTTCCTAAAATTTAATAAAACTGAGACCATAAAATACCTATTGGATACAATGAAGAGAGTCCTAAAAGGGAATTTTATAGCTCTATTTGCCTACATTACAAAAACATAGATCTAAAATAAATGATTTAATGGTATAACCGAAAGACTTGGAAAACTCATAACAAACTAAACCTAAATGTAGTTTCCATTAAGAAATAATTAAGATCAGGGCAGAAATCCATTCTTAAGGTAGTTTTAATCTGCATTTCCCTGATGGCAAGGATATTGAACAGTTTAAACAAAAATATATATATTAGAAGCCAGGTGTGGTGGCGCACACCTCTAATCCCAGCACTTGGGAGGCATAGGTGGAAGGATTGCTATGAGTTCAAGGCCACCCTGAGATTACATAGTGAATTCCAGGTCAGCCTGTGCTAAAGTGAGACCCTACCTCGAAAAACCAAAAAAAAAAAAAAGCCATTTGCATTTCTGATCCTCCAGCAATTTCTTACTAGTGTGCACCACCACAAATGGCACTATTTGTATTTCTACTTGTGAAAGCTCTCTGATCCATTCCTTAACCCACTCTATAGATCCTACCAGAAAACTCCTAGAGCTGATAAACACTTTCAGCAAAGTGGCAGGATACAGAATTAATATAAAGAAATCAGTAGCTTTCATATATATACTACTGACAAACACACTGAGTAGGAAATCAGAAAAACAGTGCATTCACTATAGCCACAACAATATTGAATATCTCTGAATATCCCTAGCCAAGAAAGTGGAAGACCTTAGCAGTGAAAACATTAAAATAATGAAGAAAGAAATTCAGCAAGACATAAGATGATGGAAAGATCTCCCATGCTGTTGGATTCAAAGGATTAATTTCATGAAAATCACCTTCCTACCAGAAGCAATACACAGACTGGATGCAATTCAAAAAAACAAAAGTTTCAGTGCCATTCTTCACAGAAAAAAAAAAAATCTCAAAACACAAAGGACTCCAGATAGTCAAAACTATCCTCTTCAAAAAGAAAGTTCCTGGAGTTATCACCATACCTAATTTCAAGTTATAATACAAATAATCAACAAAATGGACTAGGTGAAATTTTTTAAAAAGGGTTTTTTTTTTTTTTTTTTTTTTGAGGTAGGGTCTGACTCTAGCTCAGGCTGACCTGGAGTTCATTATGTAGTCTCAGGGTGGCCTCAAACTCATGGCGATCCTCTTACCTCTGCCTCCCAAGGGCTGGGATTAAAGGTGTGCACCACCCCACCCAGGTAAAAAAATGTTACTGCACAGCAAAGAAAACTATCAGCAAACAAAATTAAATGGCAGAAATTTTATGTTATACTTCAGACAAGGCTAATATCCAGAACTTATAAAGAACTCAAAACTTAAATATAAAAATCCAGGCAATCACCAAATCAGCTGATAAAATTAATAGGCTGTTCTCAAAAGAAGAAATGCATATGGCCAAATGAGTATTTTACAAAAGTATTCAACACAACTAGTTATCAGGGAAATGCTTATTAAAACCATTTTGTGAGGCTGGAGAGATGGCTTAGCTGTTAAGGTGCCTGTCTGCTAAGCCTAAGAATGCCCGTTTGATTCTCTAGGTCCCACATTTAGCCAGATGCAAAGTGACACAAGGGCACAATGCTGCACTTGCCCACAAGGGGGTACACGCATCTGGAGTTTGTTCACAGCGGTTGAGAGGACGCTAGCATGCCCATTCTCTGTCTCTCTCTGTCTCTCTCCAAAAAAAAAAAAAAAGAAAAAAGAAAAAAGAAAAGAAAAACCATTTGTGATTTAATTTTCCTTAGTCAGAATGGCTATCATCAAGGAAACTGACAATAAATGCTGGTGGAAATGTGGGTAAAGAGGAAGGAACCCTTATTCACTATTGATAGGAGTATAAAGTAGGAGGCTGTTGTGGAAAACAGTATTGGAGGTTTCTCAAAAAGTTAGATAGAAATAGAACTGCCATATACCATTCCTAGGCATGTGCCCAAATGACTCCATATCCTGTAATACAGATACTGGTACATCCCTGTTTCTTTCTGCTCTGGTCACAATAGCAAGGAAATAGAACCAGCCTAGATGCCTATAATGGATATGGATATGAAATGAATGGATAATGAAAATATGGTACAAATACACAGTGGAATTTTACTCAGCAGTAAAGAAAAATTGAATTATTAAATTTTCAGGAAAATGAATGTATCTGAAAATAATTATGTGAATTGACCCAAAGACAGAAAGAGCAAAACTGCCTGTTCTTTCTTATATGAATACCTTAGCTTGTAATGTTCATATGCATGGATATAAATGGGGGTAAATACAAGTAAAGTCTAAAAAACTAGAGAGGAGACCAAGACAGGGTAAAAGGAAATGATAAGGAATAAAAAGGTGGGTCAAAGGATGTATGTGACATAAAAGTAGAAAGGACACTGGGGGAGGATGAAACAAGGAGGAGAAGATAGGGGAGGAAAATCGACTAAAGCAACTTGTTTAAATATAATGATGCTTAAGACTTTGTATGCACATTAAAAAATTAAAACTGGGCCTGATTTGCCTGTGAAGCCTAAGGACCCCTGTTTGAGGCTTGATTCCCCAGGACCCAAGTAAGCCAGATACACAAGGTGGAGCATGCATCTGGAGTTCGTTTGCAGTGGCTGGAGGCCCTGGTGCTCCCATTCTCTCTCTCTCTCTCTTCTCTGTTTATTGCTCCCAAATAAATAAATAAATACAATAAATAAAATATTTTAAAAAATTAAAACTAAGGGCTGTGAATATAGCTTAATGTTAGGGTGCTTTCTTGACATACCTAAAGGCCTTAGGTTCACACCCCCAGCACCAAAATACAAAACAAAAAATTTTTAAAAACTCTCAAAACTAAATGGATGACAACCATCAGTGTTATAATTAAAGCTGCTGAGACTTTTAGAAGATAACAGGAGACAAATCTTCAGATCTTAAGGTTTGTTTAAGAACTTAGAAATGACATTTAAAAACACAATCCTTTTTGGTTCTTTTGGCTTTTTTGTTTGACTTTTTTTAAAGGCAAGGTCTTAAACATCAAAATTTCAATCCTTCCACTTCACCCTCCTGAATGCTCAGTTTACAGGTATACACTACCATGTCCTGAAAAACACAATCCTTTAAAAAGTATGATCCCCAGACCCAACATAAAAAGGCAGAAGCCATGTCGGGCTTCTGTAATCCCAGCAAACTAACTTTGGTTTGCAAAAGACTCTGTAAGGAGCTAGAGAGATAGTGAACAGTTAAGTGTGCTCTCTTCACGAGCATGAGCTCAAGTTCAAGTTCCCAGAACCTACATAAACAGCTGTGCCTCACAGGCATTATACTCAGTGTGAATAAAATTAATCTCAAAGTGTGGCATAGTGTCCATCCCAAGGACCAGTTTGTGCTATTTTTGCAATTTCGTACATATCTGTTTCAAAAATTAAAAGTTTAGAATAATTTACGGAGGCTGGGGAGGTGGTTTAATAGATAAAGCACTTACTGCTCAAGCCTGAGCACCCAAGTTTGATCCCTAAACCCCACGTAAAAAGTCAGAAGCCATGGCAGGCTTCTGTAATCCAAGCAAATTGACTGCAAAATGGGAATGCTAGACAGAATTTCTCAGCAGTTCCACACAGGTGCAGCAAAGAACAACAAAGCAGGTCCACAGTGAGAACCCCTGGCTCAAATATGATGGACTGACCCAAAAGCTGTTCTCTAATCTCCACATGTGCACCATGCCACACACATTCCCAGACTCTCTCTCTCTTATATAATGAATTCTTCAGAATTAAAATATTCCCTCCTGGAGGGAGGAGAGAGGCTCAAGAGATTTAGGAGGTCAACAATCTGGGAGAGTTGAAATTTAACAGGTCACATGACCACTCCTCGAGGTTATAGGAGCAGTAAACAACTATTGCAAGGGCAGACTGATGAGTGTTTTGTAGCAATTTTCTCTGAATGGAAACATTTCCTCTGGAGGGAGGAAGTTAAAAAAAAAACTCGGGAAGTCAAATCTAGGATATCTAAAACTCAAAAGATCCCTCTTTAAAGTCATAAAAAAGTAAACAATTGTTTGGGGTGGAGGTGCCACAGGGAAAAAGTTTCAAAACACACACACACACATAATTTTTTAATAACAAATAAATAAAGAACAATAGAATTAACAAAATGCTGATGTTCAAAGCATGTGAGAACTAGCTAAATTTCAAAAATCATGCCTTAATTATTAAGTGGTTGGATACCATTGCTACCACCACTCAACACTGGATGGTAGCCCTATTGCCTAGAAATTGCATTTTAAAAAAAAATATTTATTTGAGAGAGAGGGGGAGAGAGAGAGAGAGAAAGAAAGAAAGAAAGAAAGAAAGAAAGAAAGAAAGAAAGAAAGAAAGAAAGAAAGAAAGAAAGAAATAGAAAAAAAAAGAGAAAGAGCCATATAGATAGAGAATAGGCACACCATGGCTTCTAGCCACTGCAAATGAACTCCAGATGCCTGTGCCACCTTGTGCATATGACTTTACATGGGAACTGGGGAATCGAACCTGAGTATTTTGGCTTTGGCAAGTGACTTAACTGCTAAGTCATCTTTCCAGCCGAAATTGTACTTTTTCATGGCTGAAAATTGTATTTTTCATGTGCTTCCACCACAATATAGCAATTTATTTTCTCATTGCACTTTGTTTTTTGAGACAAGGTCTTGTTGTATAGCCCAAACTGGCCTCAAGCCCATGATCCTCCTGCCTTGGCCTATTTAGTACTGAGATTACGGGGGTACATCATGGTCCATCACTGCATTTTAATCTCTCTTTCCTTACAAAGTATTAAGTGGGAGTTGTGACTGGATAGTCAACTGCTGTCTCAGGAAGTCTGGATTGTTCAAACTGTTCATTCCAAAAGAAAAACATCTTAAAAAGAGAAGCCTTGTTCTTGATCAACTCTTGGAAGATAGTCTGTAGTCTCACAATATCCTGCTTGGTTAGAAGAATGCATTTTGTCTAGGACCTTGAGTCATACCTGATAATTAAGGCTAACAGTGTGGTTTGTGGTGGGAACTTTAGGCTAGATTATATTAGTTGGACCTCTGGATACTTTAGAGACTGAATAACTAAGGTCAGCCATGCCTAATTGCCTAATCCCAATTGAATATCTCCCCTAAAAATAAAATGTGGGTACCAAAATTTGGGTTAACTTCCCCAGCCGACAATACGCCTTAAATATTTTAATACATTACTGTTGTGAGAATTAAGCACAAGCCATACAACTGCTGTGGTTCATACTGTACTGTGTTCTATGAGACTGTGCATATTTTATTTTTGTTGATTTAACCTGTATTCCTTCATTATAATCATTCATGCACAACAGGCAACATCTTTCTGGTACTGAAAGTTCTAGTATTTTATTGAGTCTGAGACTGGTTTTCTAGAGCTTGTTCTACTGGTAAATCCTAGACCACATTCTCTTAGCTTCCAGGGGATGTGAAGAAGTAAGTATCCTTCATTTGTGATTTTTAGAATTGTGACAAATGCTTGCATAATATAAAGTATACCTGTACTACCTTACTAAAACGTGAAAGAAAATTTTGAACTACATCTAGCCCCAAGAGTTTTAAATAAGATCTCTAGAACCATATACAGTACTAAAACCCAATAAAGACAAACACCCAAACAAAAAAAAAATAGGTTCAAGACTTGCATACGTACTTTACAAATGCAATCTAATATGTCCATTATGTATAAAACTGTGTTTTACCATACTACTTATCAGGAATAGAAATTAAAATCACAAAGAGATACTCTAAACACACATCAGATTCACAAACACTTGGAAAACTTTTGTAAAACAAAGCACTAGAAAGGAAGGCTATCTTACTTTTGGTTTTCTTTAAACCCATAAAACATTTTAAACTATTTTATTTATTCATTTATTTGAGAGAGAAGCAGATCAAGAGAGAATGGGCACATCGGGCCCTCTGGCCACTGCAAAAAATTCAGATGCATGTGCCATTTTGTGCATCTGGCTTTATGTGGGTACTGGGGAATCAAACCTGGGTCCTTAGGCTTTGCCAGCAAGTGCCTTAACCACTAAGCCATCTACCCAGCCCCCATAAAATGTTTTCAAATTTTATTTGCAAGGGGAGAGAGAGAGAGAGACATACAGATAGCAAAGGAGATGAATGGGCTTGGCAGGGCCTCTTGCCATTGCAAACCAACTCCAGATACATGTGCCATTTTGTGTATCTGGCATTATGTGGGTACTAGGGAATCAAACCCAGGCCATCAGGCTTTGCAAGAATGCATCTCTACCTGCTGAACCATGTTTCCAGCCCAATATTCTTACTTTTGAATATTTAGCTTCATGGAAATAAAAAGCATTAAGCATTGATATAAGGATATATGTGCACATATTTTGATTACAATATTGTTTCTATGACTCCTTCCTCCCTCCAAACCTGAAACTAAATGTGGAGAAATGTATCACAATTACATACCTACCATAAAATATTATACAGCCAGTTTAAAATGGGGTCAGGGAGGAGGGAAAAGATGGTACCAACATGATGTGGCCATACAAAGTACGTTCTTAAGAAAAAAACTAAATTAATAATATGTATATAAAAAGCAAAGCAGAGGTAGATCATTCAGATAAATCAGATACAAAAAAATATACCTTAATTCTTATTAAACAAAAAAGTGACTGAGCATGGAAGTATATAAAAGGACATAAAATGCTTCTAATAATCATGTCTGACAGGTGAAAATAGAACTGAAAAAGGAGTAGGAAGTGTTAGATAAAAGAATGTTTAAAGTACAGTACATCTATTATCCCATTGATATAGCAATCTATATGTATCTGCACAAAGCTTAATGCAAAAAAGATAGCATAAAAATCTTAGCAACTATCTCAAGGTGGGGAGGATTCGAATTATGATTACTTGTACAGTATTTTGAATATGTTTTAATTTTCAATGATAATTGTACATTATTTCTGTATTCCATATGTATTAGGTATATGATGAAAATAAATTAATCAAGAAAATTTCTCTGATTTCTTGCTTGAGCAACAGAATGGGTAGTGTGTTTCATGCATTAATCAAACAAATATTTATTGAAAACATAAAATATGCTAGGCATTGTTCTAGGTGCTGGGGATGCAGCAGTGAATAAAACAGACAACAATCCATGTCCCTAAGAAGCTTCTATTCTAACATAGAAAGGCATAAGTAAGGCAGATGGTACAGAGGAGAATATGCATGAAGACATCAGTTTGGGATCTTTTAATTTTGAGAAAACTGAGATATATCCAATTGGAAAATTAGGCTAAGGCAGTTGGGTATGAGCCTAAAAGTTATAGACCAGGCCACAGTTGAAGATAGAAATTTGGAAGCAGATAATATACAAACAGCATTTCAGACCTCCTTTTCCTAGTCTGATCACGTCCCACTGCAGACACTTTACAGAGGAAGTGCTGAGGAAAAACAGGCAGCTGGCAGGGAAGGTTGCTATGCAACAGATGAGGAAAGTCATCCAGCTTGGCAGAATTGATGTTGGCCCTTGGGGACCAAATGCTAGAGTCCTTCCTAGTATTAGCTTCCCTTCATATGTAGGCTTGTGGCAGGAACCGATGCCAGAATAAATGGGAACTGGACAAAGGTATGCTTTGGATTTTGGAAAAGTGTCAGCTCAGTTTGAGTCACCTCACATCTGTACATCATTTTCTGCTTTTGTGAGTTTATCCAGTCATCTTGGAAGCAGAGCAGGCTATGTGGACTTAGTTAGGGAGAACCCATTTACTTAATTAGGAAGGACCCATTTTGCATATTGAAAAATCAGGCTCAGAGTAGTCCAGCGACCCTGTGGGCTCACAGAGCTAGGGACAGATAGGCCAGACATTCTTTTCTCTTCCTGGAATTGTGAAGTACAGCATACCTTCTTCAAGAACACAGAAATATACACCTGATTGACTTGGTACCTCCAGGGTCAACCAGAAAAACCTTTGGTATTGCCTAATGGTCTCACTCCGAAGGAAAAGGCCCAATGGTTGGAGCAAACTGGACCCTAAGGAACAAATCTCACACCTAGGTAGACTCACATACAACTCAAAGCATGAGTATAGGCCTACTACAACGCAAGCCTTGTTCATTTGGGACATATATTGGGATAAGAAAGGTTTGCTGCTCCAAAGGAGAGAGGAGTGCCTCATCCCAAGCCCAGCACTAGCAGAACAAGGCTTTTGCAGTCAGGAATACCCAGACCTCACACTTGCCTTTAAAACTGTTATTTTGTGGGTTTTGTTGCTTGGGTTGTTTTGTGACTGTTTTTCGTAGTTTTTTTTAATTTATTTAATTTTATTTGAGAATCAGAAGCAGATAGACAGACAATGAATATCCAGGGCCTCTAGCCTCAGCAAACGAACTCCAGACATGTGAACCACCTTGTGCATCTGGCTTATGTGGGTCCTGGTGAATTGCACTTGGGCCCTTTGGCTTTGCAGGCAAGCCTCCTTTTCCAGCCTTTTTTTTTTTTTTTTTTTTTTTTTTTTTTTTTTTTTTTTTTTTTTTTTTTTTGGTTTTTCGAGGTAGGGTCTCACTCTGGTCCAGGCTGACCTGGAATTAACTATGTAGTCTCAGGGTGGCCTTGAACTCACGGCGATCCTCCTACCTCTGCCTCCCAAGTGCTGGGATTAAAGGCGTGGGCCACCATGCCCGGCTTTCTCCAGCCTTTTTTTTTTTTTAATTGAGACAAGATATGAGGGGTCAGGAACTCATGATTCTCCTATCCCACTCTTCAAACTGCTGTGATTACAAGTGTGTGCCACCACACCCTAACCAATGTTTGTCTTTTCTATTTACTGGTCCAGTGCCCTTGTCTGGTTCATGCACTATGTCTGCCTCAGCTTCATGGTGGGTTAAAGGGGCTTCCACCCATCCCCAGAGCCACTGTTAGAGAAAAACAAGCCCCAGAACATATCCGACTGGTTTAAAATTTGCCCTTTCTTGACCTCTTTGCACCACTCCTCAGAAAATATTTCCAGGGCCGGAATTGCAAAAAGCTTAAGGAGATAAGCTTAATGTTCTTTCTAAGCCTAGTGAGGGGGAAAGTGTAGATTTCCCTGGTAGATACGCACTTTACCACCTCTGGTATCGTATTCTCTTTGACTGGTCTGCAAATAGGTGAACTCAACAAAGGCATATCACTCATTGCAATAATAACCCCCAGTACCCTTCCCAACCGCCACTTCCAGGCCTCTAATGGTGACCTAAGCGGTGCTAGGTAAGGAGGTGGAGATACTTGCAGACCTGACAGGAGGGGCCTTGAATAAGGGAGGGACAGAATAGAGACGCATTGCGGAAAAGGTAGGGGGCCAGTGTGTGGGACCAGGAGGTGGGACCAAGAGGCACCGCTCATTTTGGGGGGAGGGGATGCAGAAGAAGGGGCGGAACCTTTGTGCATTCAACCTGGTTGGTGGTGGGGTGGTGTGTTGGCAAAGGGGTGGAAACTTCTGCCAGTGCACATGCGCACCGCGATATCCAGGATGAAGCTTTTGTTGGGAAAGCAGGCAGGACTCTTATTTAGTCGGCTAGCTCGTGCGCATGCGCGCGGCTTCCTGAGGCGGTGGGTGGTATATTAGACGAAGAGGCGGGGTCGCCCTAGCTGCCGCGCTGGCATTTTCTCCTGGACAAGGAGAGAGTGCGGCTGCTGAGAGCCCAGCACAGCAGTCCCGATCCTCAGAGTCGTGAAGAAGGCAGGCAGCGAGGGGGTTGGGGTTGGGGCCTGAGGCAAGGTGAGAATAGCCCCCAGACAGGGCATTTGCCCCCTGGTGCGGGCCCCCTCATTTTTTTTTAACCTCAATCCCTTCACCCTGGGTTCTAAAACCCCTTTCACTGCCTTATCCCCGATTCACATCCCCCACCCTATCCTTCCTGATTTAGAACCCCTATTCGTTTCCTAAATCCATGCTCAGTTCCTCCCATCGTTCCTCATTGAATCCTTACAGATTTCGCGACCTTGATATGTACTGTTATACGATCCCTCCGGATTCGAAACCTCAAACTTCCCAAATGCGAATACCCATCCCCCCCACCGCATTCGTAGCTCCTGTCTGCTTCCGGAACCGGGATTTGAAGCTTCTCCCTTGACAGCTTCTCGAGATTCAGACTCGCCCCCCCCCCAGACGTTATCGTCTCCCCGTTTACTTTTCCCGCTCGGATTAGGCCCCGTTTCTAATACCCCTCACCTCATCCGCCCCCCCAAAATCAAACCACGCACACACACATACAGTTCGGCCCTTCTGTAGTATAATGCCTAGCTCCTCTCCCACAACCTCCAGGCTCTGCTCTTGCCAGAGGGACAGGAGCCATGGCTCAGAAAATGGACTGTGGTGCAGGCCTCCTCAGCTTTCAGGTGAGATCCCCGCTCCCTACCCTACTGTCTCCGGGATGACAGATTTCCCTCACCCCTCGGGCCCCTTTGGTTACCCCCAAAAATGCCAGGATCCTATTTTGCCATCATGCCTGCCTAGATTATGCTGGCTTTCAGATTCCCAGCGTTTATTGAAGGGGGAGGGGCGTTCCTTTTCCACCATCAGCCCCTGTTCAGAGATTGGGGGAGAGACCCTGTTAGTAGTGAAAGCAGTCTGCTCAGAGAATGCGGGTTGGGTAAGGAACCAATTTTTTTTTTCACAGCCTTGATGCGTGTACAGCAGACTGTCGCCCCATCCCCCAACCTCCCGCCTCCACCCTCCCATTCTTCACTCTGTGCAGCGCTCCCCCCCAATCCTCAAGTCATTGCTCCTTGGGACCTGAGCTACCCGCCGCTGCAAGCCTAACAGGCCCAGCTCTAAAATGCCTGCACCTGCCCCTGCCCCTGCCCTGCTGTCATCTGACCACCCCTCACATTGCTCTTCCCCATCCACCCTTATCACATTTTGTCCTTTCTGCCTCCCCTTGACTCTCTGCCCTAGGTTAGTGTCTGAGCTCTCCTTTGTTTTTTCACCAAATGCACTCTGCAGTTCCCAGGCTGCGCTGCTTTCCTCCTGCTCTGGCTTTTAAGGCCCAGCGATTGAATTTTTTTTTCCTCTCATATTTGCAGGCTGAGACCTCTGTAGAAGACAGCACCATGCTCATGCAGACCTTGATGGAAGCAATCCAGATCTCCTCCGAGGCTCCACCTACCAACCAGGCCACAGCAGCTGCCAGCGGGCAGAATGCTAGTCCCCAGAGTTCACAGCCCCCAACTGCCAAAGAGATGGCTGACATTGAGGTGTCAGCAGCTGCTGCCAGGCCTAAGACAGCATTTAAAGCCCAGAATACCACCACAAAGGGTCCAAATGGTGTCTATGATTTCTCTCAGGCACATAATGCCAATGAGATGCCCAACACCCAGCCTAAAGCAGCTTTTAAGTGTCAGAATGCCTCTCCAAAAGGCTCAAATGCTGCCTGTGATTTTTCTCAGGCAGCAACCACTGGAGAATTAGCTGCTAAGAAGTGTGAGATGGCCCTTAAGGCCCAGAATGCCACTACTGATGTAGGTTCCAGTACCACCTACAGTTTCTCACAATTTCCCAATGGCAGTGAGATGACCAATAACCAGCCTAAGATGGTTGCCAATGCTTGGAATGATACCACTAAAGTACCCGTAGCTGATACCCAGACACAGAATGTAAACCAGGCCAAAATGGCCACTTCTCAGGCTGACACAGAGACCAGCCCAGTTATTTCTGAACCTAATGGTGCAGCTGCACAGACTTCAGCAGATGGCTCCCAGGCTCAGAATCTGGAATCTCGGACTATCATTCGGGGCAAAAGGACCCGCAAGGTGAGATCCCTGCTAGCTTCACTTTATCTTGAACACTCTACTTTCTTTGAGGTTCATTTGAATCTAAACAAAGGACATGTGTGTACCCATATTTAGCTAACTGTAAGGGATGTCCAGATGAATGTTTCTATCCTCTGAATGTCCACAGATTGAGAGTTAATACATGGACACAGGTGTTACATCCCACTTTGTGTCATTTATTTTACACTTTGATAGTAACCAACTTGTGTTAGGTCTAGAAATAAGCAGGCTCACACAGGTTATCATTAAATTTTAAAAGATATGGTTTAGGCCGGGCATGGTGGCACACGCCTTTAATCCCAGCACTCGGGAGGCAGAGGTAGGAGGATCGCCATGAGCTACCCTGAGACTACATAGTGAATTCCTGGTCAGCCTGGACTAGAGTGAGACACTACCTCAAAAAAAAAAAAAGATATGGTTTATTTTAGCTAGAAATCATAGTTTCAGTTTTACAGAGAATGAAACTTTAAGTCCCAGAGACATGAAATGACTTGATTGATTAATTCAAGGTGGTACAAGCAGAGCTAGTGGCAGACATAGAAAAAGGCGAAAAGCCTCAGGCCCCACCTTTGGATTGTCCTTGGCCTGGTTTAGAGAGACAACCTCATGTCTGAAAGACTGAAAAACAAGCCCAATGTGATTAATGGTTATTGAGTAGCTCAGGCTATCATAGGTGAGGGTTTAGAAGACCTTCCTAGACTAGATACTGTGAGGACCCAGGACTAAGTAGTGACCCTAGACTTTTCTTCTCTCTGATGATTCAGATTAATAACTTGAATGTGGAAGAGAATGGCAGTGGGGATCAGAGACGGGCCTCACTGGCTTCAGGCAACTGGAGATCCGCACCAGTTCCAGGAACCACTCAGAACCCACCTGGAACACCCTCTCATGTGCTCTGGCAGACCCCATTGGCTTGGCAGAACCCATCAGGCTGGCAAAACCAAACAGCCAGGCAGACCCCACCAGCACGTCAGAGCCCTCCAGCTAGGCAAACACCTCCAGCTTGGCAGAACCCAGTTGCATGGCAGAATCCAGTGATATGGCCAAACCCAGTGATCTGGCAGAATCCTGTGATATGGCCAAACCCCATCGTCTGGCCTGGCCCAATTGTCTGGCCAAACCCAATGGCCTGGCAGAATGTACCTGGATGGCAGTCCCCACCTGGATGGCAGACCCCACCTGGTTGGCAGAGCCCTCCAGACTGGCAAGGCCCTCCTGATTGGCCACTACCACCTGACTGGCCTCTGCCACCTGATTGGTCACTTCCTACGGACTGGCCTTTTCCGCCTGACTGGATTGCTGCTGATTGGCCAATTCCACCTGACTGGCAGAACTTAAGACCCTCACCTAACCTGAGGCCCTCCCCCAACTCTCGTGCCTCTCAGAACCCGAGTGCCCCACAGCCCAGAGATGTGACCCTTCTTCAGGAACGAGTAAGAGCTGTACCTCCCCACTTGTTTTTCTTCCTTGCTCTTCATTGTTGTCCTTCCATTTATGATCAGTCAAGTTTTCTGAAAATATAACTTGAATGACTTTCTTGTCTTCCCAGGCAAATAAGTTGGTGAAGTACCTGATGCTTAAAGACTACACAAAGGTGCCCATCAAGCGCTCAGGTAGCTATCCATTGTCTTCTTCCTCTCCACCTGTGCTTTGTGGACATCCCTTTGCTTATATGGTCCTTTCCCTTTGGTCTGCTTACTTCCATAGCTGGTTTTTCCATTTCCACTGGTGAGGACCCTGGCAGTGCTATGCTCAGCAGAGCTGACAAAGGGCCTGCTGTTCTGTGTCTCCATCTCAGTGCAGGTGCTTTTTTCTCTCTCCTACAGAAATGCTAAGGGACATCATCCGAGAATACACTGATGTCTATCCAGAAATCATTGAACGTGCATGCTTTGTTCTGGAAAAGGTAAGAATGCAACCCTGAGACTTGAATGATGGGAAGAGTTTCAATTTCAAAACTTTGGGGGCTGGAGAGATGGCTTAGCAGTTAAAGCACTTGCCTATAAAGCCTAAGGACTCAGATTCAAATCTCCAGTACCCACCTAAGCCAGATGCACAACGTGGCACATGTGTCTGGAGTTCATTTGCAGTGGCTGGAGGCCCTGGCATGCCCATTCTCTCTCTCTCCCTCTTCCTCTCTCTTAAAAAAAATAAATGAGTGAATGAATGAATGATTAAAACAAATTATGGGATTCTTCCTAGAAATTTAGGGCAAGTCTCACAGGGATGTAAATGACGGTCTATGAGTAGCTTGTGCTAATTTGGTAATTTCACAGTCTGTTTTCTTGCCCCTGTAGAAATTTGGGATTCAACTGAAGGAAATTGACAAGGATGAACACCTGTATATCCTCATCAGTACCCCTGAGTCCCTGGCTGGCATACTAGGAACGTAAGATGGGAAGGGAGATGGAATGTGGCCTTTCTCAGTGATACTTTTTAAAAGAGCTTCAGTGCTCAGGATCACATAGGTGATCATGGGCAAAGCTGGGGTATAATGGTCCTCTAGCTGAGGAATAATGTAGAAACTAAATTGGTAAGCTTGCTTTATGCAAATGGATGCTGGAATTATACTTTTCTATTCTTTTAGGACCAAAGATACACCCAAGCTGGGTCTCCTCTTAGTGATTCTGGGCATCATCTTCATGAATGGCAACCGTGCCAGTGAGGGTGAGTGGGTGGACTTGCAGCTGGGGGTTGGCTTCTGCCTGATCTCCATGCTCATTTTCCGTGCTTTGTCTCCTCTTGCCTCCTGTTGCAGCTGTCCTCTGGGAGGCACTACGCAAGATGGGACTGCGTCCTGGGTATGATTGGGCTCTTTCATGTCATCCTTTGGCAACAGAGGATGATTCCAGGATTGTGTTAATCTCATGGTCTGGAGGGCTTGGTTTGGGAGGTGTAGAGCCCAATTGTGACCTGGGTAGATGGGGAAACAGTCCTAAACTCTTTTTTTTCTCATCTCTGACCTTGTGCTGGGGAGCTCTTTGCTTTTCTTCAGGCAAAGTCTGTGATTGTGATTTTCTTTTCTACCATCAGGGTTAGACATCCCCTCCTTGGTGATCTGAGAAAACTTCTTACGTATGAGTTTGTAAAGCAGAAGTAAGTGACCTTTACAAGCCATTTCTGGCCTCTGATTCTGTTTCTGCTTAATCTGCCCCAGAAAATATCCTTCCCAAATCTTAATTCTTATACTATATCTATATGTAGGCTCACATATACATCCTTAAGGAGTACTTACTGAGTATACAACTTGAGGTTGGATATTTCTACAGTATGGTTATAGTACAAGTGAAGCCTTTCCATCAACCTCATAGTAGACATTCTCAGTTAAGGCTGGGCTATGTTTGAGGTTTTTACACTGCAGTATAATCATTGTAATGGGCTCATTGAAAAGATTATAAAAACCTGGAGCTAGAGCTTCAGCAGAAGGGTTGAGATAACTGTTGTCTTTTTTGTGATCCTGCACAATCCTCCCCTGCAGCTTTGGATGATTTCCTACTATAGAATTATTGGTACAGAAATTCAGAGATCCTATTATTAAAGGGTATATATACCCTGATTGTGTCTGGGAATGAATCTGGAGTAAGAGAGTTGCTACCCGAATTCCACGAGTTTCAAATCTGGTATTATGCATTTTAATGCACTACCATTTTGTCTGGGTAAGTAGACACAGACATTTTTGCTCTTTCAGATACCTGGACTATAGACGAGTGCCTAACAGCAACCCTCCTGAGTATGAGTTCCTCTGGGGCCTCCGTTCCTACCATGAGACTAGCAAGATGAAAGTGTTGAGATTCATTGCAGAGGTAATGGAGGGAACTGCTTCAGAATTGTTAGGTTAAGGGATGAGTCATCACAGGGAAAGGCCTAGAGCAGGAATGACAATTGTAGGTATGTTATATAAGCAATAACACAAAGTAGGGTTGTTGATATGCCTGGGTGCTCAATATATATTAACATTATTATAGGTTCTATATTTTTATTTTAGGGGATTTAAATATTTTCATTTCCCAAGATTTATTTTGGTGTAGTTGTCAAAGAGAAATTATATATATATATATATATATGGTACAACATGGTTTTTAAAGTATTGTTTTTTTATTTTTAATGGATGAAAATTGTACATATTTGTGGGGTACAATGTGATATTTTAATGTGTATTTACATTGTGGGGTGAGTAAAATATAATTGATTATCCATCACCTCATATGCTCACATTTCATTGTGATGAGAACACTGAAAGCCAGCTTGTAGCAATATTCAAATATTGTACTCAGTAACTATAGCCATTCTGCTTTATAATAGAACATACTCATCTTATCTGACTGAAACTAAATACTCCTTAACCAAAGTTTCCCCATTCCTCATCCCACTCTAGGCCTTAGCAATCACCATTATGCTCTAGTTATGACTGTGTTTATGTTCCACATATGTCAGTGAGATAATAGAATAGTTTACTTAGCATTATGTCTTTCAGCTTCATCCATATTGTCATATGTAGTAGGATTTTCATCCTTTTAGAGACTGAATGATATTCCATTATATGTTTTTCAGTATTGTCTTTATCCATTCACCTATTCATGGGTGCTTACATTGATTGTATCTTTATTATAAGTAGGTTTGGTTTTGCTTTCTGTTCTTCATCTCAGGTTCAGAAGAGAGATCCTCGTGACTGGACTGCACAGTTCATGGAGGCTGCAGATGAGGCCTTGGATGCTCTGGATGCTGCTGCAGCTGAGGCTGAGGCCCGGGCTGAAGCAAGAACCCGCATGGGGATTGGAGATGAGGCCGTGTCTGGGCCCTGGAGCTGGGATGACATCGAGTTTGAGCTGCTCACCTGGGATGAGGAAGGAGATTTTGGAGATCCCTGGTCCAGAATTCCATTTACTTTCTGGGCCAGATACCACCAGAATGCCCGCTCCAGATTTCCTCAGACCTTCACCGGCCCCATTATTGGCCCAGGTGGTACAGCCGGTGCCAACTTTGCTGCCAACTTTGGTGCCATTGGTTTCTTCTGGGTTGAATAAATATCAGGTAGGTACATCACGTTGGATTGGGCAGTTAGGATCTTTGGGGAATATATAGTTAGTGGGTTGTATTTATGTGCATGAACCAGTAATCATAGGAAACTCATGGCACTATTTGGTGTTTATGTTCCTTATTATTTGATATATATTTTTATATATATCATTGATTTTTTTTTACTTTTTCTTTCTTATATTCACAGATATTGCTCATCATTTGCAATAGTTTTCCTCTGAATGAGGCTGAAGCCTCAGATTCCTTCTAATCACAGCTATCTAGAGAGCCACATCGTGTTGACTGAAAGTGGCATGCAAGATAACTTTATTTGCTGTTCTGTCTATTATTTTTTTCTTGTGTACTGTCAAGTTTTGGTATCAGAAATAAACGTTGAAATCGCAAAGTAAATTAGATGTGCTCCCTTTTTCTATATTCAGGGAGAGACCAACATATTTAATGGGAGACAACATTAGCTCTTGACTGAAGAGCAGATTAGCTTTTAAAAGGTGAAAATGTAGGTAGATCAAGATAATATATTTGGAACCAAAGGAGGGAGTAGTGAACACAAGTATTAAGGAGATCCAAGAACTAGTATAGTTTATTCCTTAAATATGACATAAGTAACCCAGGCAGTAGATAATGTGGCTGCTTAAAAAAAAATGGAATCATGAAGGAAGGTATGGGTAATCAGATTATTCTGTTTAAGACACAAGAGGTAGAACTCCAGGTGATGACAAAAGAGTAGTGGGGAGTTAAAGAGGAGAAATACATGATCAGTGGTGTGGAATTCCAGAATGTTATTCTGTCCATACGGAAAGTGAAGAAAAAAAAACAACAACAAAAAAAACAGAAATGCCAGGATAGAGGCAAGAATAGGAATTACAGTATAAGCTAAGTACCCAAAGCTCTTCTGTGCAAAATAAAATACACCCAAAGCCACAATGCCCAAAGGGGATGGGCTCAGATTTTTACCTCCTTACCATGTCTGGGAAATGCAGCCCAGAAGTCTTCACAATCCCCTGCCCCTTCAGGGGCAGGGCTTCATAACAGAAGCAGTGTTTTATGGACAGTGAAAGAGGCCTGATAATGGCCTCTCTTGTAGGGAAAGTGAATACTTTGTTGCTTAGAGAATAAGAATTAAGAAAATAAAACAAAGCTCCATGCAGAGCTAGACGGCCTTTGGCTATGACCTTGAGCTATGTGTTTGAGCTGTGGAGGCAATCCCACTGAGAATGGAATGAAATCTAGATGATAAATTCCTTAGGAGCTCTGTGTATCTGGACATATGGACAAGGCAGAGACAGGAGATTTGATGGTAGGAAAAAGCAAGAACAAAGATAATTTGTTGAGGAAAGGGCTCCGTAATGGGCAGGGTTTCCTTAGGTTTCCAGGTAGCTGACTTGCACATTTTGTGAAGAGAGCCACTCAGGATTAGTTCAGAAAGAGAGAGGCGGTGTAGGGCCCCAGTCTCCCCTGCTTCTTGTGTTCCCTGCCAGATGCCTCTCTTTCAGCCAGGCTTAATCCTTGACCCTCTTCTCAGGCATGCCCAGGGAATCAGCCTGAGGTCTGTGTGGCAGGGATTATTGCAGCCCTGTGCCTCTATGGTTCCCTGGGCCTGGGCTGTAGTTCTTGCATTTCTGAGGGCCGATGGATGTGAAACACTTGGGATCTGTGAGCTGGAATTGGCCTTTCCGTCATGTACTGTGTTAACTACCAGCTTGAGCATGGAGCACTCAACCTACCT